>JAABOM020061169.1:0-11237 GCA_011800125.2 Solanum clarkiae
AGCACTACGCACCATCCAAGTGTTCGATAAAATATTCTGTTATAATTTACTTGAGGAATTGAAGGTTCAGTGCATGTCTTATAAGTTGAATGACTATATCATGATTAGAGGAATGTATGTATAAGATATTATCTCCATAATGTGGGGAAATTTACCAAGCCTCACTCGGGAGGTTGTAAGCCTGGGTAACTTTATTGAGGGGTTTGTACTTCGATCACCTCGCTCGGGAGGTGGCAGGCCCATGAAACTATTTTAAGGAGTTTGTACCTTAATAACCACGTTGGGGGGTTTGTAACTCATCAACCATGTTGGGGGATTTGTACCTCATCAACCACATGAAGGGATTTATACCTCATCTGCCTCTCCAAGGAGGTGGTCAGCCTTGGATATGCACTTATGTGGTCTCTCCTTACACATAGATTTTGTTCTATATAAGCATGGTTTACTTCAATGTGATTCGTACTTGCCATATTACTATATGCTTATTCATTGCCTATGATATGCATTTTGATTATGATACTTATCACTTGTTGCATTGCATCCTACATACTTAGTACATCTAAATGTACTAACGCATACTCTTTGCCTACATGATGTCACCATGTAGGAACAGGAGCCCCGCTTGAGCATCTCCATCCACGTGGTTAGTACGAATCTACTCAAGGTTGTTGGTGAGTCCTTTATTCTGGGGACGTTGCTTATGATCTCTTACTATGATTTAAGACTACCATTCGTTTTTGTAAATTTTGACTATAATGGTGAGTCGGTTACTTGTCTTTGCCCCCGCTCTTATCTATGCACTAAAGGTGTTGTTGCACATGTCATGTGTAATGTTATGATCTTTGACTCTCTCTCTCTCTTGAATCTTGTTATTATGAAATATGAAGGATGTCCCTTAGCCTCGATTATCCCTATTTCTACTCTTTGATGCTATTTTAATCCTTCCGCGACCAAGGATGAGTAATGATGTGCTAAGAGGCTTGCTTGGGGTCCCTTTGGGTTCCCCTTGCTCCCTATCATGTCTAGGCCCTAGGCTTGGGTCGCGACAAACTTGGTATCAGAGCATTAGGTTGTTAGATCCTCGGAGTCCAACACATTGTGTAGATTATAGTTTGTTCATGGTAGTGTTGTGCAGCACAACAATGAGCAAGAGGCTATGAGACATTTAGGAAATGTTCCCTTCTTCTTACTCTATGTCGTGCTATAGGAGTTGAAGTAAGGTTTCCCCCCTAACGATTGTCGTTTGCTATGCTAGATAATGCCTAACACAAGAGGAAGAAGAGCCCACACACCCGAGGAGTAACCGGCTCATGGAGAGCTTCGGGATGCTCTCACTTTGCTTGCATAAGTGGTGGCTAATCAAGCCAATCAAGGGGCCCAAGCCCCTCATGATCCTACATCGGTATCTAGGGTAAAAGACTTCATGAGGATGAATTCTCAGAATTATATGGGTCAAAGGTGAATGAGGACCCTCAAGAGTTCATTAATTAGGTTTATAAAGTTTTCGCTATTATAGGTGTGAGGTCCGAAATAAGGTGGAGTTGGCAGCCTACCAGCTCAAAGGGGTGACACAAATATGGTATAACCAATCAAATAAGGAGAAAGGAGTCAACAACGTCGTTTTATGAGAAAAGTTTAAGGCAGCCTTTCTTAATCAGTTCTTCACTCTTGAGCTTAGGGAAGCTAAATTGGGGGAGTTCTTGAATTTGAGGCAATGGTCTTTGAGTGTGAGGGAGTATTCCCTCAAGTTCAACCAACTTTGGATATATGCTCCACATTTGGTAGCTGACTCAAGATGTAGAATGAATAAATTTGTGATGGGTGTTTCTGACTTGGTGAGTGAAGAGTGCTGGTCCGCTATATTGATTAGTGACATGGATTTCTCCTGTTTGATGACTTATGCAGATCAAATGGAGGAAGAAAAATTGAGAAAGAGAAGGAGTCATGAGGCTAAGAGGGCTTGTTTTGAAGGGAAGTTCTAAAGTGGCAAAGGTGGTCGATTCTATCAAGGCCAAGGGTCTTCTCATAAGAGGGTTTCCAATGACTTTCCAAGGGCTCAAGGTGTTGGAGGTGTGGTTCCTAATGGTGGATGTACGAAATGTGGTAGGGTCATAGTGGCCCATGTTTGATGGACACAAATGCTTGTTATGGTTGTGGGGAAGTTGGGCATAAGGTGATGGATTTCCCTCAAAATCGCAATGAGGGTAAGGAGATTCGTCCACAAGGTGCTAATGCAGTTCCTTTGGGAAGAGGTTGTAAGTAAGGTGGATCCCCAAGGTACAATCGTTTCTATGCACTCCAAGGGAGGCAAGGGGTTGAGGAGGTTCCGGATATCGTCAGCAGTATGTTAAAAGTCTTTGATTTTGGTGTGTATGCATTGATTGATCTAGGTGCCACACTTTCTGTTGTTACTCCCTTGCCAAAAAGTTCCATGGTGACCCCGAGTTATTGAGTGAGTCATATAAGGTATCTACTCCTATTGGTACATTTATTATTTCTAGGAAGGTCTGTAAAAATTGTCCCAATTGCATCTTGCATAAAATATTGCCTTGTGATCTTGTTGAGTTAGATATGGTTGATTTTGATGTCATTCTTGGGATGGATTGGTTGTATGCTTATATTCCACTATTGAATATAGAACCCGTAAGGTCAAGTTCAATTTCCAAATTAACCCGTCCTTGAGTTGGAGAGTCATGATGCGGTGGTCAAGGGTAGGTTCATCTCTTGCATTAAAGCTCGTAAGTTGATTTCTAAGGGGTGTCTTTACCATCTTGTAAGGGTTAGGGATGTGGAGTCCAAGGTCCCTCCGGTAGAGTCGGTTCTGGTTGCAAATGAGTTCCTTGATGTCTTTCCAAATGATATTCTCAGTGTTCCTCCAAAAGAGGGAAATAGATTTTTGTATACATCTCCTTCCCAATACTCAACCCATTTCTATTCCCCCTTACCTTATGGCCTAGGCAGAGTTGAAGGAGTTGAAGGAACAATTGAGGGACTTGTTAGAGAAGGGATTTATTAGGCATAGTCAATCACTTTGGGGGTGCACCGGTGTTGTTTGTGAAATAGAAGGATGGGTCCCTTAGAATTTACATCAACTACCGGCAACTTAATAGGGTCATAATCAAGAATAGGTAATCCTCTTCAAAGAATTGATGATTTATTTGACCAATTGAAAGGGGCTAGCCATTTCTCTAAGATTGATCTTCGATTCAGGTATCACCAAGTGAAGGTGAGGGAGTGTTATATTCCAAAGACGGCCTTTCGTACTAGGTATGGGCATTATGAGATTGTTGTGATCTCTTATGGGTTGGCCAATGCACCGGCCATCATCATGGATCTTACGAATAGGGTCTTCAAACCCTACCTTGATTCATTTGTTATGGTTTTCATCGATGACATTTTGATCTATTCTCATAGTGAGGAGGAATATGTGTCTCATTTGAGGGTAGTGTTGCATGATAGAGGGAGGAGAAGTTATATGCAAATATGAGAAGTGTAAATTTTGGTTGAGAGAAGTTGCCTTCCTAGGTCATGTAGTGTTGAGGGATGGTATTAAGATAGATCCTAAAAGACGGGTGTGATTAGAAATTGGCCTAGACTATAGACCCCGTTGGATATTAGGAGCTTCTTGGGCTTAGCAGGTTACTACCGGAGGTTTGTGAATGGGTTCTCTTCAATTGCTTCTCCTATGACTAAATTGTCTCAAAAGAAGGCTAAGTTTGTGTGGACCGATGAGTGAGAGAGGAGCTTCCAAATATTGAAAGTTAAGCTTGTGGCGACTCTTATTTTTTCAATGCCGGAAGGGCTAGAAGGGCTTATTGTGTATTATGATGCTTCTAGAGTTGGTTTGGGTTGTGTTCTAATGCAAAATGGTAAGGTGATAGCCTATTCTTCTAGTAAACTCAAATTGAATGAAAAGAATTATCCTACTCATGATCTTGAATTGAATGGTGGTTCTTGCATTAAAGATTTGGTGTCATTATTTATATGGGGTGCATGTTGATGTGTTCACCGATCGTAAGAGTTTCCAATATGTCTTCACTCAAAAAGATCTTAACTTGAGGCAAAGGAGATGGTTAGAACTCCTTAAGGACTATGATATGAGTGTGCATTATCATCCGGGTAAGGCTAATGTTTTGGCGGATACGTTGTATAGGATATCTATGGATAGTCTATCTCATGTTCTTGGTGGTGATAAGGAGGTTGCTAAGGAGGTCCATCATATGGCTAGATTGGGAGTTAGGTTGGGAGAAGTGGAAAATGTTAGTGTTGTTGTTGTTGGTTATCATATGTCTTCATTGTTGAGGAGGTGAATGCAAAGCACGACCTTGATCCCTCCTTTTATAGAATTGAAGGCCTTGGTTGGTGATGGTAAGGTGGAGGTTTTCTTCCAAGGGGGAGATGGTACACTTAGATACCAAGGTAAGTTGTGTGTGCCTTGTGTTGATGGCTTGAGAGACAGGATTCTTGATGAGTCTCATGGTTCTCCCTATTCTATCCACCCTAGTTCTACTAAAATGTATAGAGATTTGAGAGAGGTGTATTGGTGGGAGGCATGAAGAAAGACATTATCGAATTTGTGTCTAGTTTCCATAGTTGCCAATAAGTTAAGGCCGAACATCAAAGGTCAGGTGGCCTAACTCAAGACATAGAGGTTACTACTTGGAAGTTGGAAGAGATTAATATGGACTTTGTAGTTGGGTTTCCCAAGACTAGGAGTGGTTTTGATTCCTTTTGGGTTATGGTTGATAGGATTATGACATCGGCTCACTTTGTACCGCTTAATATCACATATGAGGCTGAAGAGTATGCTAGGTTATACATCAATGACTTTGTGGGATTGCATGGGGTTCCTTTATCCATCACATCGAATCGTGGTGCTCAATTTACTTCACATTTTTGGAGATCTTTCCCAAGGGGTCTTAGTACAAAGGATAAAATTAGCACGGCCTTCCATCCTTTAATAGATAAGCCGAAAGGACTATCCAAATCCTTGAGGATATGCTTAGAGCTTGAGTATTGGATCTTAAGGACAGTTGGGATGATCATCTTCCGTTGGTTGAGTTTGCCTATAACAATAGCTGTCATTCAAGCATCGGTATGGCTCCTTTTGAGGCACTTTATGGTAGATGTTGTAGATCATCACTGGTTAGTTTAAGGTTGGTGAGATGGCTATGTTGGGACCAGATCTTGTTATGGAGGCTCTTGAGAAGGTTAGTATAATTAGGAAAAGGTTGAAGACGGCTCAAAGTTGCTTAAAGTCCTATGCCAATGTGAGGAAAAAGGATCTTGAATTCAAAGTTGGTGATGGGTTTGTTTGAAAGTGTCACCCATGAAGCATGTGGTTCATTTTGTAAGAAGGACAAGTTGAGCCCAAGATATGTGGGTCCTTATAAGGTGATGAGGAGGATTGGCAAAGTAGCTTGGAATTGCCTATGAGATGGATTTGGTTCATCTGGTCTTTCATATATTCATGTTGAGAAATGTGTGGGAAAACCTAATGCTATTGTGCCTATTTATATTGTGGGTGTTTTGGAAGACAATTTGACCTATGAAGATGTTTCGATTCAAATCTTGGATAGACAAGTGAAGAGATTGAGGAATAAGGATGTGGCTTCCATTAAGGTCCTTTGAAGGAATCAACATGTTGAAAGTGCTACAAGTGAAGCCGAAGTGGACATGCAAAAGTGATATCCTTACCTTTTCCACTCCACTAAAGCCTAAGGTATCACTCTAAGTCCCCTATGTAATCTCAAGTCTAAGTTCAATCCATGACATTTGCATGCATTCATGTTTCAATTAACGCATTCATGATGATTTAAACTAATGTTGAGATTCTTAAAATGATGTTTAAGTGCATTGTTGCATCTTTATGTGGGCTTAAATTTTCATGTTTATATCTCTCATATACATTTCTTTAATATTCGGGGACAAATGTTCCCAAGAGGGATATATTGAAACAACCCTAAAAAATGCCCGAAAATGTGCCTTGGAAGTGGCCGAATCATAATCTCCATATATCTCAAAACTCCGTGCGTGATATTGGAAATCCGACTTTATATTCTTGTTCAGGGAGTCAAATTGAGTGGAAATGGGTCTAACTTCGATTTTTAGATAAAGCAAGTAGCAACTTCATTTTCCTAACAATACGATTTCCAGTGAGGCTTTCGCGCCTAGGGCACACCTCATTATAAATTTTTCCAAGATTTTCAAGTTCGGTCCAAGGTTCTTGGGTATTGGGCCTAAGTGTTCTCAAACATGAAATTACCAATACATAGTCATATTTCACCCTCATATCATTCAAGACATTCCTCAATACTCATTCAAACACTTAGCCAAATATTTTACTCCTAATTTCAAGTCTCAAGCTCATCCAGATCTTAAGCTTCTTATTCAAGCTTTAAGTCTCCATCCCCAATATTTATCAAGTTATTCTCCAAAGATAAAGTATGTGGGTTCCTTTCATGGGTTTCTTTCAAACATGACATCCAAGCTTCCTTTTACTCTAACATGCATGATTGAAAGTTGATTTACTCATTGGTCTTATGTATTATGAATTTCACCACACACTATGTTGGCGTTTCATGAGATTGTGACTGTTTTAGCATGTTTTGAGTTATGAATCTAAGATCTATTGTAGTATATGATGAAGGGTTTTGATGTACATTACTTGAGTGTGTTACCATGTATCTATTGATGATTTTATACTGAATTTTCTTGCATGATTTCACTCTTCAATTGCATGATTTTACACTAGCACTACACAGCCACCAAGTGTTCAATAAAATGTCTGGTTATAGTTTTCTCGAGGAAATGAAGGTTCAATGCATGTCTTATGAGTTGAATGACTATATGATGATGAAAGGAATGTATTTATATGATATTATCTCTATAATGTGGGGAAAATGACCAAGCCTCACTCGGGAGGTTGTAGGCCAGGGTAGCCTTGTTGAGGAGTTTGTACCTCGATCGCCTCACTTGGGAGGTGGCAGGGCCGTGCAACCATGACAAGGGGCTTGTACCTTGATAACCATCTTGGGGGGATTGTACCTCATTAACCACTTTAGGGGGTTTGTACCTCATCAACCACATAAAGGGGTTTCTGCCTCATGCGCCTCTCCAAAGAGGTGGTAGGCCTTGGATATGCACTAATGTTGTCTCTCCTTACACTTGGTTTTGTTCTATATAACCATGGTTTACTTCAATGTCATTCAAACATGCCATATTGCTGTATGCTTATTCGTTGCCTATGATATGCATTTTGATTGTGGTACTTATCACTTATTGCATTGCATCCTACATACTTAGTACATTCAAACGTGCTAACACACACTCTATGCCTACATGATGTCACCATGTAGGAACCCGAGCCTCGCTTGAGCATTTCCATCCACATGGATAGTACGAATCCACTCAAGCTTGTTGGTAAGTACTCTATTCCGGGGACGTTGCTTATGATCTCTTACTATGATTTAAGACTACCTTTCTTTTAGGTAAATGTTGATTATGAGGGTAAGCCCTATTGCTTGTCTTAGCCCTCGCTCTTATCTATGTATTAGAGGTGTTGTTGGACATTTCATATACAATGTTATGAGCTTTGGCTCTCTCTCCTGACTCTTGTTGTTATGATATAAAGGGTGTCCCTTATCCCCACTTTTCCCTATTTTTACTCTTTGATGCTATTTTATTGCATCCATGAGTAAGGATGTGTAATTAGGTGCTAAGAGGCTTGTTTGGGGTCACTTCCGGTTTCCCTTGTGTCGTATTATATCTAGGACCTAGGCTTGGGTCGTGACATCAGAATACACAACAAACCCTTCTGATATAGACAATATAGGAGCAAATACAAGCTTATCCTTCAAGGTTTGGAAACTCCTTTTACACTCATCGGTCCACACAAACTTAGCCTTCTTTTGAGTTACCTTAGTCATGGAAGAAGCAATATAAGAGAACCCATTCACAAATATCCAGTAGTAACCCGCTAAGCCCAAGAACCTTCTAATATCCGATGGAGTCAAAGGTTTAGGCCAACTTCTAATCTCTTCTATCTTTTTAGGATCAACTTTAATACCATCTGTCAAAACCACATGACCTAGAAAGGTGACCTCTTTCAGAAAAAATTTCACATTTCTCATATTTAGCGTACAACTTCTCTTCTCTCAATCTTTGTAGCGATACCCTCAAATGAGCCACATACTCCTCCTCACTATGAGATAGATCATAATATCATCAACAAAAACCATCACAAACAAATCAAGGTAGGGTTTAAGACCCTATTCATAAGATCCACAAAGATAGTCAATGCGTTGGTCAACCAAACGGACATAACAACAAATTCATAATGCCCATATCTAGTCCAAAAGGCCATCTTGGGAATATCACACTCCCTCACCTTCTATTGATGATACCCAGACCGAAGAGAAATGTTAGAGAAGTGACTAGTCCCTTGAAGTTGGCCAAACAAATCATCAATTCTTGGGAGAGGGTACTTATTCTTGATGGTAACCCTATTAAGTTATCGGTAGTCAATACACAATCTAAGAGACTGATCCTTCTTCTTCACAAACAACACTGGCACATCCCAAAGTGATTGACTAGGCCTAATAAAACCATTCTCCAACAAGTCCCTCAATTACTCCTTCAACTCCTTTAACTCCATTGGGGCCATACGGTAAGGGGGAGTAGAAATGGGTTGAGTATCAGGAAGGAGGTCTATACAAAAATCTATTTACCTTTTGGGAGGAATACCATGAAGGTCATTTGGAAAGACATCAAGGAACTCATTTACCACCGGAACCAACTCTATAGGAAGGACTTTGGACTCAACATCCCTAACCCTCACAAGATGATGGAGAAACCCCTTAGAGATCAACTTTTGAGCTCTAATGCAAGAGATAAACCTACCCTTGACCACTATTTCATGACTCTCCCACTCAAAGATGGGTTCATTTGGTAATTGGAATTTGACCCCATGGGTTCTACAATCAATAGAGGCAAAATACACATGCAACCAATATATCCCAAGAATGACATCAAAATTAAGCATATCAAACTCAACAAAATCACAAGGAAATATTTTATGCATGATGCAAAAGGGATAATTTCAATAGACCTTTCTAGCAACACTAGATATACCAATGGGAGTAGACACCTCATAAGACTAACACAACACTTTAGGTTCAACAAGTAGCTTTTTGGCAATAAAACGAGTAAAAGAAGAAAGAGTGGCACCCAGGTCTATCAATGCATATATATCAAATTGAAAGACATTTAACATACCGGTGATGACGTCAGGAACCTCATTAACTCCTTGTCATACTTGGAGTGCATAGAACTGATTGCACCTTAGGGCACTGCCCTGTTGACCTCCTCTCCCCAAAGGAACCGCATTAGAACCCCAACCTTGTATATGAATGTCCTTATCTTTGTTGCGATTACGTGGACAATCAATCATCTTGTGGCCTACTTCTCCACTACCAAAACAAGTATTGGCATCCCTCAAGCATGGGCCACCATGACCCCTACCACACTTTAGACACATAACATTAGGCACCACACCACCATCACCTTGTGCCCTTGGGTAGTCATTGCGAAACCTCTATTAGGAGGATGTGAGGACCCTTGGCCTTGATAGAACTTGCCACCTTTGCGACTTTGGAACTCACTATCAAAATGGGCCCTCTTGGATTCATTACCCCTCTTATTTCTCAACTTCTCCCCCTCCAATTGCTTGGCATCAATCATCAAGTGGGAAAAACCCATGTCACTAATATACATGGCGGTACGACATTCTTCACTCACCAAATCGGATACACCCATCACAAACTTATTCATTCTAGACCTCAAGTTGGCAACCAGGTGTGGACCATTTTTTGAGAGTTGCTTCAAGTTGAGGGCATATTCCCTTACACTCAAAGGCCCTTGCTTCAAGTTCATGAACTCCATCATTTTGGCCTCCCTAAACTCAATAGGTAAGAACTGGTTGAGGAAAGCCGCCTTAAACTCCTCAAATAGAACCACATTGTCGTTCTCCTCCTCCTCCTTCCATTGAGTATACCATATTTGGGACACCCCCTTGAGTTGGTAGGCCGCAAACTCTGCCTTCTCTTCTGAACTCACACCCATGATAGCGAACACTTTGTATACCTCATCAATAAACTGTTTAGGGTCCTCATCCATCCACCCGGGGGATTTATACTCATAAACTCTCTCACCAAAGATGCAAAAGTAGGAGCATGAGGGGCTTGGGCCGCTTGATTGACTTGATTAGCCACAACTTGAGCTAGTAAGGTGAGAGCATCTCGGAGCTCTCCATGAGTCGGTTGTACCTCGAGTGTGCGAGATCTTCATACTCTTGTGTTAGGCATAATCTAGCATAGCAAAGAACATTCATTAGGGGGAAAAGGTACCTTAATTTCTATAGAACGACATAGAGTGAGAATAAGGGAAACATTTCCTAAAATATCTCATTGCCTCTTACTCATAGTTGTAGTACACGACACAACCATGAATAGGACTCTAATAAATGTGGCGTGTTGTATACCAAGAAGTATTAACAATCTATTGCTCTGATACTATATTTATCAAGAACCAAGCTTAGGTCCTAGACGTGACACAGCGAATGGGGAACGCGAACGGACTCCAATCAAGCCTCTTAACATATTATTACACATCCTTTGTCGTGGAAGCAATATAAAAGCAATAAGAGATAGTAATGGATGGATTTGGGGCTAAGGGACATCTTTCATATTATAAAACATCATAGAGACAAAGAGAGTCAAGGTTCATTGCATCATTATATAACTTGTCCAACAACACCACTAAATATAGAACTTAGTAAGGGCCAAGACAAGCAACTGGACTCGCCCTTTTATTCAAAGCATACAATAAAGAAAAGAGAATCTATACATAGCATAATCAACAGAAGTAGGTCCTCGAAATTAAGGATTCACCAACTTGCTTTGAGAGATATCGCTCTAGCCACATGGAGGAGGAGGATTATAAAGTGGAGCTCCAGTTCCTACATGATACCATAATGTAGGTATAGAATATGCATTAGTATGATTGAATGTACTAAGTATGTATGATGCAATGTAACAATAGATAGGCAACACAGTCGAAATGCATAATTAGGCAATAGAAGAACATATAATAATATGGCATGTATGAATGGTACTTGGAGTAAACATGCTTTATATATATATATATATATATATATATATATATATATATCATATTAC
>JAABOM020061170.1:0-11236 GCA_011800125.2 Solanum clarkiae
TCTCCGGCAAGGGTGACATACAATGTGGAAGAGATTAGAAAAGCAATTGCTGAATTTGTGATAATTGATGAGCAATCGTTTAGAGTTGTTGAAGGAGAAGGATTTAAGAAACTAATGGCAAAAACCTTGCCAAATTTTGAAGTACCTTGTCGCGTTACTGTTGCTAGAGACTGTTTAAGGATTTATCAAAAAGAGAAAGAAAAATTTAAAGAGCTTATTAAAAACCAACGTATATGTCTTACTAGTGATACATGGACATCACTCCAAAATTTTACCTGTATGGTTGTTACTGCACATTGGATTGATGATCAATGGAATCTACAAAAGAAATTTTGAACTTTTTTCAAACAATAGATCACAAGAGCGAGACTATTGCAAAGGGGATTGAGGAATTTTTATTAGGTTGGGGTATTGATAACTTGTTCACAATAACTTTGGATAATGCATCTGCAAATGATACTGCTATTAAAAATTTGAAGGTGCGTATCCAAGAATGGAAAGGGGTAATACTTGAAAATGAGTTTCTACATGTTAGATGCAATGCTCATATTTTGAACTTGATTGTAAAAGAGGGGTTAGATGAGCAAATTGGGCCTATTTCTCGTATAAGAAGTGCAGTGAAATACGTGAGATCTTCTCCTTCAAGGTTTGCTTCTTTCAAGTCATTTGTTGAGAAAGTTAAGATAGATGCTCGTGGTCTTGTGAGTCTCGATGTTGAAACTAGATGGAACTCGACATATACAATGTTAGATAAAGCTTTGAAATTTGAAAAAACTTTTATAAGAATGTATTTGGATGATCAAAATTATCAAAAGTATTGTCGAGAAATCGGTACAATGAGTAAAAATCCATCAGCAGATGATTGGAAGGATGTAAAAGCCTTTGTGAAGTTTCTTCATATTTCCTATCTAACAACTTTGAAATTTTCAGACAGTTCATATGCTACTTCCAACTCTTTCTTTCATGACTTTTTTAATCTTCAAAATGATATTATTAAGTATACTAAACATGATAATCCGATTTTGGTTGATATGGCAAAGAGGATGACATCCAAGCTGGATAAATATGTGGGGAAATTTGAGAGTATTAATATGTTACTAATTATTGCTGTTGTATTGGATCCCAGATACAAAATGAAGTATGTGAATTATATTCTTTCTATTGCGTGTGGTTCGTTGTTGGGAAAATTTAAATCTCAAGATGTGTATGCTACTTTGAGTGTCTTGTATAATCACTACAACAAGTCTTGCTCTGAATATTCTAATGGCGATATTGAAGATGATAATTGCATTATGGGTGAATCTAGTGATTTGTTGCAAGCTCAGTGGGAGAGATATATGGAACATGATGAAAATTGTGAAAAAAAATCCAAATTTGAGTCCTATTTGACAGATGATGTGGTGAAGATCAAAGATTTCAATATCTTGAGTTGGTGGAAAGCTTCGTCTAGTAGATATCCGATTATTTCGAGAATTGCAAGAGATGCTCTTTCTATTTCTATTTGTATTATTGCATTTGAATCGGCTTTTATTACAGGTTGGTCGAATTCTTGATACTTATCGAACTTCTCTGTCTTCAAAAATGGTAGAAGCTCTTATTGCACTCAACAATGGATTGATCACCTACTAAAGAATGCAAATTTAAGACATATTGGAGGAAGTCTGGAAAATTGAGCAAATTGAAGAAAATTTTATAAATTCAATTCTTGATTAAGTATGATTATATTTTTTAATTTTATTTAGTACTCAATTTATTTATTTTTTTCATAATATACAAATTCACCATTGAAGATCGATTAGTCAACTTGTTCAAATTGATATCATTAAAGAATTTGATCTTTTTGGTATCCCAACTTCTAGTTTTGTTATTTATTTTGGGCTGTATATACTGGATGATCAGTACTTTTTTTGAACACTATTTTACTAATTAGTAGTTTCTAAGAAATTGAAAAGCAAGTTAGCATGTAATTGCAACTTCATTATTCATATTAATCAACTTCTTTTATGGCTAGGAAAGGAGAATTATCTTTTCATTATTCATATTAATCAACTTCTTCTATGGCTAGGAAAGGAGAATTATCTTTCTACACATAATTTTGTAAGAAAAGGTTGGTTACCAAACCATTCAAAAAAGTTCAAAAAAGTTTAAAAAACCCGAGAAACCCGAAAAACCCGAAAAAATTCGAGGTTGAAAACCCCAAATTTTATTGGTTTGATTTGGTCTATATATTAAAAAATCCAACATAAATGGTTTGGTTTAATATTTAAAATATCCATGTACACCCCTATGTATTATATAGTATAACATTAATATATTATTTTTGCTGGGAAATATTTAATACTATATAATATTGTATATCATGTGTGCAAATATTATATAATATTATATAAGTACTATCGCAAGGAAAAAAAAAGTTGACTTTATTGATGTAAAATAAAAATTAATATTACTTTAAATAAAATACCTATTCGCTATTTTTTCATAAATCATTAGTTAATTGTATTTTAAAAATTAAGAATAGCTAAAATATATGGTAAGATTTTAAGAGATCCTTAAATTATTTGTTATTAGACACTTCCTCCCCCCCCCCCCCCCCCCAAAAAAAAAAAAACCCTAAACAATATTATATTTTCTTTGTCGTTTTTATTTTTCAATTACTTTAAAAAAATATTATTCTTCATTATTAATGTTTTAAAAGACGTTATTCATCATTCAAAAAATATAAATTGTGTTAGATCTCAGAATAATCACAGCAAGTCGTGATGCAATTACGTTTATCAAGTAATTTTTGGGGATTGCCATGATTTCGAAGAGGCCGACTATCTAAAAATTGGAGATTTCTACAACAAAAAGAGTTTAGTGATTTCTTTTTTTTTTTCCTTTTTTAAATTGGGGTTAGGGAAAGAGAAAATGCAGAGGGGATTACAATTTGAAAAATCAAACCCTCATCAACTACGTGTAAGTTCAGATAGTTAACTAACTGAGCTATTAAAATTTTTCGTTCAATGACTTCCTTGATATGACAAAAATGGAGTTTTCTTTCTCTTTTTTAGTTTTGGAAGTGATAATAAAAATAATAAATTATTATCTGTAGAGTAACAACTTAGTACTTTGTTTAGCGTCCGTCGATCGAAAACACATATTACTTAGTTAAATAATGAAATAAAGAGACAAACTTGTGACAACATTATTTTTGGAGAACTCCTATTAAGATGAGAAATTCTCCAATAAAATTGCTTGAACTTG
Source organism: Solanum clarkiae (assembly GCA_011800125.2). NCBI lineage: Eukaryota > Viridiplantae > Streptophyta > Magnoliopsida > Solanales > Solanaceae > Solanum > Solanum clarkiae. The sequence continues at coordinate 3,247 of JAABOM020061170.1, forward strand.
GTTGAAAATGAGGGCAATTAAAATAGAAATAAGGAAATAACAAAATGTTATTTTTCCATTAAGATATTGGCAATGCCGTTAGAAGGATTTAGAAGTATTTGGGGGCGGTTTTGACTCATCCGGCCCCATTCATCGTCGTTTAGGTAAAGGTGAGATATTCTTTTTAAATTTTATGTAAGTTTTGGCACATTTGCATCTGCATTTTTGTCTTAAAGTGATATCATAAAATGTGTTATTATAAGATCAAGAAATATAATAGGACAAGTTTACTATTTGGGATAACATGGTTCTACTCATTAACAGCTAGGCACTAATAGGGTAATTTTATGAGTTTAAGTTGTACATTCCAATTGTATAGGGTTTATTTTTATAAGTTTAAGTTGTATGCTCGAATTGTATATTTGTTATGTGTACATACTGCGTATATTCTACCCTTCCCAAACTTCATTTGTGAAATTTCACTGAATATGTTATTGTTATAATCAACTTGCTTATTAATTAAGTAATTACATATAAATCTCTTAATAAACAACTACACATTAATTAAAATTTGATAAAATGATAAATTACTTGCCATCACACATAAGAAGTTACTAATAGTTTAGAAAAATCTTTTCATTATTAGTAGGGGCAAATTCATTTTTTTTAAAAAAAGATGATAATAATATATTGCGAAGAGATAAGTCCAGAATTTATATTAGATAGGTCCAATCCTTAAGTTCTTATCCGCTATCCCGAACTCATTACATTTTAAAAATTATGAATATAGATTAATTTCTTTTGTAATTTTAATAATCTTTCACATATATTTCATATAAAAAATGTAGCTATATGCTATATTATGCATTGATACTAGTTTTGATGTAAGCATTTTATTCAACACTATAATATTTTACTGCGACTTATGAATTAATTTTGGTAGGAGTCCCTCAAAATGTAGTTAAAATAAGAGGAATTTGGGTGTGCTTTCACAAAATAAATGAGATATTTATTTATTTATTTATTTGCGTTTGATATTTAAGTAAAAAAAAAATATTATTCTAAAAGTATTTTTATATAATCCAAATAAATAGTATGGGAGTTAGGAGACATAGAAGATGAAAATGAGGTGTATTTTACGATGAAGATGATACGATCAATTTGAAATATCACTTATAAATTTTTTTTAAAAAAAATTACTAAAAAATTATTTTACAAAAAATTAATTTTTAAAAATTTTAACCAATCAAATGATCAATATGAAATATCACTTATAAAAATTTTTTAAAAAAAAATTACTAAAAAAATTATTTTACAAAAAATTAATTTTTAAAAATTTTAACCAATCAAACTAAAAATTGAAAACTCTTTCCAGACCCGTTAATGAAAAACGGAGCCGTGCTATGAAACGTGAAGGCAACGGAGGGCTTAGAACGAAGTTATTCAAAATCCCAACGAATACTAGAGTCCAAAATAGGGGCCATACATTTTGAGAATTGTTACGATTGTCCATGTTATTAATAATTTAATTAGCCTTTTAGCTCAATCGAAAAAATAAAAAATTTATAAGCAGATCTGCACAAAAAGACTCTCATACTATATTTTAAAAAATATTTTATCATTAATAAAATAATTCTATCACCCACGTTTCATATTATTCTGTTATGTTACTGACATACTTTTTAAAAAAAAATTATTAGAAACATATTTTATTAGTAAAATTTTAAAACTCTAAATTGATAATTATGTAGTTATTTAATGCGAAAAAAATAATAAGTTAGTGTACGACAAAAAATTTCAAATATTTTTGATAAGTTATTTATGAGTAAAGTTTCACCATACTTTTGACCATAGATTTTGAGGAGAAATATTTGACTTTTAAAAAAATATGATTTATATCCATAAATTCTACTAAAAATGTTACAAATATGCATAAATATGTATTTCTAAATTTGTATTTCTCATCTTATAATGAACATGATGTTCCGTGAAAAGTTATGACAATCAATACAATTAATCAATGTGAATCTCGAAAAAGAGAAAGAAAACAAAAGAAGAATACCATGAATTTGAATAAGAAAAACTACTATTACTGCTCGTAATTGGAAGTGATTTTGGAAAGGAAGCTTGGATAAAAATTGTGTATTACTATACAAATTTTGTGAAGTAAATTAGGATTGAATGTTTAGTCCGAAACTATAAATGATGGTGTTTTTATAAAATATAAATGTTTTGGAGTAATTTTTTGGAAATTCTCAAATATTTTTTTTTAGTATTTGAAAACGTGGGATGTATTTGCCAAGTAATAACAAGTTGTATGCTTAAATTTTTTAAATGTTTTCCAAAATATATTTGAGAATTTTTGTGGCTAAACGACACCTAAATCTCTCTTAATTTTCTAAAATAGATAAATAAATTGAAATATCTATTTTTAATAGAATGAAGTATTAAAAACACCTAATCTAAAATATCTCTATTTTTGAGTTTCATACTTAAACTAGTGAAAATATGAGTTTCATACCTAAAGTATCACTCATTAATTTGAGAAAGACGTGTGTTTACATCCAATTTTTACCTCCACAATATAAATTAATCATCGAGCTTTTAATTTCGACAATTCAAAATTATTAGCTTTCGAAAATGCAAAAATACTTTCTCATATAAATTTTATTTTTTTAATTAATTCAATTATTTTGGATTGTTAATATCAAAAGCTCTTCAATTTATTTATGTTAGTCCGTCGTGCAGTCAAATTAGTCATTCGAATTCAATTTGATTACTTTTAATTGGTCGAAATTGTAATCGAATTGGCCAAGTTTTAAATTGAATACTCTTACCTCTTGAACCCATTTTCCAATCTTTCTTTTGGATCCAATTTAATTAATTTTGGACCAAATCTTGGCCCAAATCACTTGGACCAAATTCTGGCCCAAATCAAGTTTGACCCAGCCCAACTTTAACCCCTAAACCCGGCCCAATCCCTTTCCCTTTCAACATATACATACACTCATACAACTCACGCGCCCCAACCCCTTTCCCTTCTCCTTTTTTCTCTTCCCAGCACGCGTACATTCCATTCTCTCCCTTTCTGTTTCTTCTTCTTCTTCGCAGAACAAACCGAAGCCAAGAATCCAAATCGCTCAACGGTTATGTCCCCCCAATTCGTACCTTACGTGGCTCTTTCTTGTTGCTCTCAGTACGAATTCGTTGAGGGAATTTCCAAGTGTCTGAATCGCGTTCTCCCTCTCTTGAATCAATGGTCGAGATTCTCAATTCATTGAGGATTTGGCACGATTCGAGATTTCCCTATCCTTTTGGGAGGAATTTGGATTTCAAATCCAAGAAATTTGTTCCCAATTTCTCGAATTTGACCCCGAGGTCTCCCCCATTTTTCAAACCCTAATCGTCTCCTTTAAAATCCCTTCTTCTTCGTCATTTCATGGGGGGTCGGGTTTTCTCCACAAAAAAGCACACTCGAATTTTCAGTTAGAGAGCTGTCTTCACCTCAAAAATACATTCTGCTTCTATTTTTGAAAAAACAACTTTTTTTTTCCAGAAAGGTTGATTTAGTTTCGAGGGTTCTTAGAGTCGGGAATTCTTTGGCTTCGAAGTTAGGAAGCTCACAGACTAGACTTCTTTGGGTGGTAGGCGGTCCCGTACGAGCTTGAAGTCCTAGTTTCGCTGCTCCAGACAAGATGTCAAGACTTGTGCTTTGAAACCAACTTCTTTCTGGTATTTTCAAGAGAGTCAAAACTGCCTAATCTGGTAATACAATGGATGATTTGTCTTCATCTTGTAGTTATATAACATATGCCATTTGGGTTTAGCAAGTAAAAGTTAGCTTGTTGTGATGAGTCGATGCTGTAATGTCGTTGTTACTGATTGATAAGATGGTTTTCAGAGTCACGGGGTCACATTCTTTGTTTCCTTTGTGTATTCTGTTCGACTCTTGCTGTTCCAGTTGCTTAGTTTGAATTATTCCAGTTAGTAATGCTTTAAAATGGCCTGATCTTCACCATTTGAGAGCCTTAAATGTTAAAATCTTTGACGAGAGCCTGAGTTTTTGTGGAAACGTTTTCAGATTCATGAGTCTGTGATGTCTTCTTCTCCATTTCTATTTCAGTTTTGCTCTAACTTGTAACTAGGCCTTCGAAGCATCTTAAAACAATATGTGACTCATATTTTTTTAATTCAATCCTTTGTCTCAGCATAACGATCTAACCCGTGTTAATTTTCTTCTTTGATATGCGCGTGCCAACATGTAATACTCCTCTTTTGTCATCGGTTTCACGTCTTTAAGTTACAGTCCTGAACATAGCCTGTTAAAATGCTGATGGAGTCATTTTGCTTTTGTTTAATCTTGTTCACTTTAGTATAAGCATGTGTAGGGGAGATCCTTTATTTCAAACCCATTTGATTCTATTATTTTATTAAGACAAGACATGTTGAGATGATGTTTTCACACCCTGGAACATTATGTCCTTGACTAAAGTTTATATATTGTAAATATTTTTTTTTCCTTTTTTGGTTCCAGCAATCATATGAAATTTCTATTTCTGTAGCAAAGACCTGGTTGTCTTCTTTGTTTCTGTTCACTGCAAGATCCTTCTAAACTAAAAAATGATGCTTGAAATTAAATTATGTTTCAGTTAATTCCTCAATTATGTGCTAATTTGTTTCTCTTTTCTTTTGTTGCATGGGGCCCGTGATCTGGGTCCATTTGGACCTTTCTTCTTTGCATTCCGATGGGCCATGGAGGCCCAAATCTTCTCTTTCTCGAGTTGTAAGAGGCTGTCCAGTCTCAGGTTCGATTTAGGAAAGCTGATATACAGGTTTCGAAGGCAAAAATCAATGAATATACACTGATATACAAAAATATACACTAAGTATATATCTCAGAAAAATGGGCCAAGCCCAAGGAGAAACAGCTGATCAAAATTTAAAAGGGCCAGAGTGGCCCAAATATGTAGAAATCAAAACAGGTAACTATTTGGGCTTGCCAAGCCCAATTCTTTATTTTAATTCCTTCTTTTATTTTTATTATTTGCGAATACTTGTTATTTTATTTATTAACTCTAACATTTATTTGTATTATTATTTGTTAATCTAATTTTTTCTCCAACATTGTCTTCATTTATGTTAATTTTCATTTTTAGTGATTTTCTTAGTTAGAATTTTCTTACAATTTATTTTGGTTAAGTTTTGCATTTTTAGTCTAAGTATTAATTAATTCAATCAAATTTGTAAACCTAATCAATTTTCAAAATTAGTCATTTTGTAAGACTTAGCCAAATTTTCGGGCTTAATCAATTTTTTGCAAAATTAGTCAATCTTTCAAGTTTAGTCAAATTCTTTCAAATTTAGCCAATATTTTTTAAATTTAGTCAAGTTTTGTCAAATTCTTTGAAGTTTAGTCAATTCTGTCAAATTTAGTCAATTTCCTTCAAAATTTAGTCGAGTTTAGTCAAATTCTTTTATATTCAGTTAAATTTTTTCAGATTTAGTCGAGTTTAGTCAAATTCTTTAGATTCAGTCAAATTTTTTCAGATTTAGTCAAATTTTTGCAAGTTTAATCAATTTCTTTCAAGTTTAGTCAATTCTTTCAAATTCAATCAACATTTTCAAATTTAGTCAACTTCTTTCAAATTTAGCCAATTCTTTCAAAATTAGTCAATTTTTAAACTAGTCAATTTTTTTTTTTCAAAATCAATCAAATCTTTAAAAAGTTAGTCAATTTCCTAATCGTCAGTCGACTGCATGTTAACGGCCATTTTGAGTGATTAAGTTCTTCTCAAAGTGGAAATTGAATCCGAACCCTTTATTTGGTATATTTTAAAGATTTTTCTGTTAGGTTTTTTAAAATATTTATTGATTTCCCAATTATCCTTAAAATTAGGTGGCAACTCTTTCAAATTTCGAAAATTTGATTTGTGCTTAAATTAATTAAGTATTAAATCAAATTTATTGAAAAAAATCAAAAAGTCATTTTTTCGAATTAACGATGTATATTCTCTTTTATTTAAAATAAATTGTCACATAACACTCCGTATGATAAAATATTTCATCTTGACAAAAATTAAGTAAATTATAACTAATAGTTAAAATTATATAAAGATTAAAATATCACAATACATCCCCCCCAAAAAGAAATTACTTTTTTAGAAAAATAAAATATAGTATATTTTTCTTAGCTCACTCTACTATGTCATCTCATCGTACCTCTATCCCACCTATTCTAACAGTTCCTATTTTTTTCTTGTTTTTTTTAATAATTATTTTTTATTTTTATGTTAGATATTCATTTTTAATAAAGGAGCCAAGTAAAATAAAAAGAATGAAGTACTAATAGAGCCGGCATCCTAGGGAATATTAGTAATTAGTTATTTGGTTACGCGAACTTTCAACAACAACAAAGTGAAAGGTTGGATTGACCACATTCAATCTAAAAAAATAAAATAAAAGATTTGGCATCCCAATCTTCCAAATCAGTTGTGACGTGCGTTGTGGGTGTTTTTGGGGGGCTGAAATTGAGGAGCATGTCCATCGCTAAATGCGTCCTTCTGTTATCACCTACTTGCAGATTATTATTTTTTCTAGCTAATCTCGAGACTTTTATTTGAAATAAATAAATAAAATTTGATTTGTATAAACTGCCATTTGGTGAAGTGATTATCATGGTATTCAGATATAGTTGCTGAACAAATTCTAATTAGTAGTGAAGTAATATCATATTTTGATAGATCAAATTAACCATGGTATCATTATATTTTTGTTGGGAAATATGATGCTATCATTTGTGCAGATATATTTTGACTATTTTATAACAAAAAACATATAAGAAAATTAAAATTAAAAAAATAATTTTGTTATTGTGAAATATTATTGTAAAAGTTGATTGTTATAGTGGAGAGATAAGATCACTAGATGACAGTATATGCAAATTAATATAATAATTAGAGAAAGCTAATTAGCCTTTTCAAAATAATGTTGGACAGTTTAGGCTGCAATCTCCGGGTAAAGATTCAGTCAAATAATGTTGAATGCCCTTATAAATGCATGCCATGTGTACTCTAAAATAATTTATGATTTATATACTCATCAAAATAATTAAAAATAACATAGATTTATATACTAATCAAATGCTTATGGTAATATTAACACAAAAAGTCAAAAAATATTTTTTAATTAAATTTATTTTTGTCATCTATTGAGGAGCCTTACTGTTATAATAGTTTTGCACATGCATAAAAATCTTATTCACTTCATTATAATCAGGTTCATATTGAATTGTTCTTTTATTTTTGCATTTTAATGTACACATTCAACTATTAATATTTTCATACAATTTACATTTTGCAGGCAAATCTTTTTGAGAGCCAAGGATCACAAAAGTTTCTAGACAACATTACATTATGATCTATGCTAAATTAAATATTTGGAACTTTTTTTTTTTCAGGATTATTAACACTAGTTTTGTAGATTTGTGCATTTTGATTTTATCTACCATTAATATTTTTTGTATTCAAATTAGTATATTATTTTATTTTTGTTACAATTTTTTCTCTAGTTTGTTCTGTAATACTCTTTATTTTGAAATTTTTTATTGTTATTAATTAGTGCTCTCATATGTGTATCCTGTCATTTCAAGTTATTTGATAGGTTTTATTTTAAGCCTAATGTCTATCAAAAAAGACTCTTTAATTTTATGTGATAGGAATAAAATTTGTGTACACTCTATTCTTTTAGATGTCACTGTTAAAACTACATTGAATATGTTATTTGTTACGCCAAAAAATGACCGGCTCTTTAAAAAAATAAAAATCAGTTTAAAACTCAATTATTTTGAGAAAAATCAATTTTTAATTTTAAGAAAAATAGAGTCGCCACCTAATTTTACGGAGAATTAGGAAACCATAAAAGTATTTAAAAAGATTTAACAGAAAAATCCTTTTAAATCCAGAAAACGAGTCCGGGTTCACATTTCCACTTCGAGAAGGTTTTACGCACTCGA
>JAABOM020061171.1:0-11236 GCA_011800125.2 Solanum clarkiae
ACATAGAAATATATATATATATATATATATATATATATATATATATATATATATATATATACATACATTCATTAAAAATCAAAAATAAATATCCAAAGTAGAAGTAAAAATAACATTCAACATATTTAGAAACAACCAAAAACCAACAAAATAAAAAGACTATCTGAAAAGAAAACAAAGTATCCAATCATAACAAAATGAGTACTAGGGTCAAAAGAAGTCAAACATCAAGGTGAATCAAGCACCAATCTCGGGCTGATCTGTGGGGTCCTGAGGCTGGCTCTCCTCCTCTGCTACAGTGACGGAAGTACCCTCTCTAGGTGGGGTGTGCTGTGCTCGGTCTCTCTGAATAGCCGCCAGTAAAAGCGACTCCTACACCACCTCCTCAGGTATGGGCTCCCCCTTCTCAGGTATGGGCTCTTCCTCCTCAGCTCTTGGACTCTTCGGGGTTGGCTCTGGAACAGCATGGTCTAGAGCCCTCTTTCCTCAGGTGTCTGATGGTCGGCGAGCCAATCAAGTGCCTTATCTCCTACCGGTGCTCTCTCCAAGGCTGGAACATGGACTGCCAACATTTGTAATAAGTTGAGGTTGAGCCTAACCAACTCCTCAGTCACCGTACTCATGTCGGCAGGCCTAACACCCTCGAGCCTCTTTTGGACTCTAGCATTGAATGCATCGACCCGTGCATTAACTGGTCGGACTCTATCATCAACTAAATCTCAGGTAAATGCCTACATCCTCTCCTCGGCGTCTCGAATAGTTTGATAAATCAACGATCGATCCCGTGCTGATAACTCTCATAGCCTGCCCTCTGCTACAGCCACCCTGCACAATAAAGCCTAAAAAGCAACAACAAAGAAAAGAGGGCGAGCTTGAAATATAGCTACTTCTGGTGCTAGGATGCTGGTGGATGGTTTAGACTTGATCTTGGCTGTCGGTATGGGCTCTGTAGTAGCTGGAGTAGTACCCGTAGGAGATGGAGGTGAACCTAGAACCTATGGCTCGACCAGAAATGGCTCTAGGATAGGAGGTGGGATAGCTCGAGGTAAGGGCAGTAGGTTCTCATCAGCCTTTATTAGGCTGGAATCCATAGTGCGTGTGGCCTCTATATGAGGGTCCCAATGAGGGTCAATAGGAACACCCATTGCACTACATAGTCGATAAATCAAAACTAGAAATGGCAATGAGGTGCTTGTTTGAGCTGTGGCCTCGTGAATCTACTCTGAGATGATCTGGACCTAATCTATAGTATACCTAGCCAGAAGGCTGACCAACAATACCACTCTCTCGAGGGTGATCATATTATCCGTAAAAGTTGGCATGATACACCAATGGATAATGGACCACCAGAAATTGGCCCGGAATGAGAGTTCGGCTTTTTCTGTAGGGTCTGCACAGTTTGTGATCCACGTCGGCTCAACACCCTTCTCAGAAATCTGGCTATCAATCCACCTTAGAAGCTTCATCCTAGCCCAGGTGTCCTTCCCAGTCACTACTGTCCTCATCTTCTCAATATGGCTATTGTACTCCGTGGTGGACTGAGGGGCTATATAAGTAGGCCTAAACTACACCCGTCGGATTGTATCCTCCGAGATAGCAACTCTCCTCCCTCGGACTGTCACCACCAATAGCCTTGGCTGCTCGATTGGTCTTTTCTTCTTTGGTGACCCCCGGTGTAGTGTAGCAAGGTATGCTGTATAGAACTCACGAACTATGTAAGGGGCATATTTGCCCAGCTGTTGCGTGGTCCACCTAAGTCAATGCTTATCCAATCCCGCATGTAATCCAGGTACTCTTTCTAATCCCACAGTGTGTAACCTGGACTCTTCATGAAATTGACGGACCGGCTTGCCATGCCCTTTATCCTCCAACCCCTGGTCTTATATTACTCTCATTCCAGGGATATACCATCTATGATCGGCTGGAGGTTGGGACTGCACCTCCTCCTGCTGTATCTGGGAGGTGCTTTCGGACTCAAACTTGGAGCCAGAATGTTAGGGGGTCATCTGCAGTAAGCTACTGTCTCACGCATCCCCATTGTCTTATTACTTCTCCTCTTCAGACTGGGAAGAACTACTCACTTCCATAGGCGTCTGTGCTGCAAGCGCCCGGGTCTGAGGTCAATTGGCCTCCAAATCTAGCCTGATTGTATGGACTTCCCCAGAGCCCTTAGATTGCTCGGTGTTAGAAGATTCATACTGCAAGCTCCGTTGAAGAGATTGAATAGCCCATTTGTCTTTTGTAGGAATTTTATCTGCAAACAACCCACAAAACAACATTTAAATTCAAGATGTTTGATCCACTGAAATACTGAGCAAAGAACAAGAAACAAAAACAACTAACAAATAATTATGCATTGATGCAACTGCAGATATGCAGGTATGAGTACAGTTATGCCTCATAGGGTGACCTACGTGCCGTATACTAGCCTTATAGAACCAGTTGTGCCTTTAAGAATGCTTTCTGATTATAGATACGAGACACAAATATGACTCGTAGGTTGCCCTATGAGTGGTAGTCCTAGTCTCGTACCTATTTCCAGAAACATTTTCAAAACTTAGCAAAGTTTACAAGACCCTCCCTACGAGTTATACCAAGTACTATGAATCATATGTGGGTCTCGTATGAGAAATATGAAGGTATTACAGGTGACTTATGCTTGCTATGAGGGGCCACTAAGACTCGTATAGGAACTTATGAGTCATAGTAGTGTCTCGTAGCTGAGTACATAAGTCATCTGAAATGCCTAAGTATTTCCCACACCAAGCACAAATTCAACACCAAATTTAACTTGATCATGCAAATAAGAGCAAAACACAACTAAATGACAAATAATCAATTCCACACTAACATTGGCAGCATAAAACAACCATTATCCCTTAGAGTTGAAATCAATTCTACAATTTGTCAAGCACACCAAACATAAAATAAGTTACAAACTAACACTTGACAATCATACAACGTTCCAAAGGAGTGCAATCACTTTTCACAACGATTAAATCAAACCCACATGTTCAAGCATAGGCAATCATCTCCATATTACCCACATTTTAACTCTGACAACAATAATACAATACAAATAAAAAATTCATCAATTTCATGCTCATAATCACCCATTAAAGAATCTCAATAACGTTCAATTCATAACTCAATGTTTTTCAAGGCCTAAAAATCCTAGATTATAAGTTTAGCTCAGAAATCAAGTATGGCATACTTAAGCATACTCAAACTAAATGTATACTTATGTAAGGAATAAGCTCATAAAAAAAATCAAGAAATGTAACTGAAGATCTTACCAATTTGATTGAGAAGTGAAACAAAGGAAAGACAGATGATTTTCGCATCAAAACCCTAGAAATTGACATCCTCGCTGGAATCTTCATCGAAAAATGATGTGGGTAGCTGGAATTTTTGGTTGGAGGAAGAATTACGAGATGAAAATGGAGCTTTCCATCATCTTTAGGGTAAAGGATCGGGAATTTAGGGTCAAAAATAATTTTTTTGACCCCTTTTATAAGTAAACCGGGTCAGATTTTAAAAACTGCAAATAAGGGCTTCGATACTATGATTACGACTCGTAGGTCACCCTATGACTTGTAGGTCCCGATCTCATTCCAGACCCGATACTTTGTAAAAATTTAGGAATCATACCTGGGCACTATGAATCGCACTTACGACTCATAAGAGATCCTACGAATCATAAGGTTGGCTCATAGGATGTGTCCTAACTTCAAATGCTTACTATTTCCCCCTACGAGCATGACTACGAGTCGTAGTGAAGACTATGACTCGCAGGCCTACTCATAGGAGCTGGTCCAAGTCTAATTTTTTTAGATCTTCAGTTCTTTCCTTCTCACCTGCATACCAAATCTCAAAGCACAAAATCCTCAAAATTATTACAATAGCATCATTGTCTATAAATGTAAATAAAACTACTACTACTATTCTAAGTCTCAAACAAACAAATAATTAGCAAAATGCTTAGGTTGCCTCCCATGAAGCATCTTGTTTAATGTGGTGGCCCCGACTTAGTCATCTTCCTTTGTCAACTATCATCGAGTATCCACACCTCATTCTTGCAGTCATCTGGGTGTTTCATAGATTGATGAATATTGAACATAACTTCTGCATCATTAACCCTGAATCGCAGCTGACCTGAATCCATATCCATTAGTGGTCTTCCAGTGGCCAGAAAAGGTCTCCCCAAAATGATGGGCACCTCAAAATCAACTTCGCAGTCGAGGATCACAAAATCTGCCAGAAAGATGAACTTATAGACTTTAACAAGCACATCCAAAAGGATTCCCTCCATCTTTTTAATGGTTCAATCTGCCATAAACAACCTCATACATGTTAGGGTTGGAGTACCAAGGCCAAGCTTTATGAATATGGCAAGAGGCATTAAATTAATGCTTGCTCCTAAGTCATATAGTGCTCTTGCAAATTCAACGTCGCCGATAGTGCAAGGAGTAGTGAATTCCCTAGGGTCCTCTCGCTTTATAGCAAGGCATTAATCATAATTGCACTACATTGTTGGAGTTCTTATGAGAACTCTTAGCTCAAAGTATGTTTCCTGGTGACTAAATCCTTCATATATTTAGCATATTCGAGAATTTTCTCCAATGCTTCTAGGAGAGGGATGTAGATGGAGAGTTGCTTCAACATTGAGAGGAAGCGTTTGAATTTACCCTCCTCTTCCTTCTTCTTGAGACTTTGAGGGAAATGAAGAGGAGGTTTTGGGATGGATTTCACTTTGTTATGCTCCCTTGTCTCTTCTTGTTGCATCCCAACACCCTTTAGATCTTCTCTCTCAACTTCAATTTCACCACCAAGACCATTCTCATTGTCTTCATCTATAAGAACTGGCATAGGGGTATCTATTATGCTCTTGCCACTTCGTGTCATCACCGCCATGCAATGGCCATCATTTTTAGGATTTTGAATAAAATTTCTTGGTAGGATGCCCTTTTGGTGTTGGTTCAGTTGTGAAGAAACTTGTCTAAATTATTACTCAAGTTGCTTGATTGCCACCGAAAGAGACTCTATCTTTTGATTAATACTAGAGATATCTACTTTCATTCCCTTTAGAGTCTCATCTTGATGGTTTGCTCATTTCAATAACTTTTCAAACATATCTTCGATCATAGAATTGCTTGATCCGGCATCACGATTGTGTAGTGGTACATAAGGACCGCTTCTATAGCCCTTTCTTCTCCCCCATTCTACGTATGGAACTCTTTCTCTCTCATAGTATCTACCCTTATTATCTCTGTACATCATTGAAGTTCCAACCTTGATTCCTGAAACCTTGCCTCCAATAGTCCGAATTGGACCCTTGGGAGTTGTTCCGGAAACCCACCGCTTGGTTGCTTATATAACAGGCATCCTCATCAAAGAATTGATCATCATACATAGGAGTAATTGGGGGTTGGTGAGCTATTTCCTTCACACTATCTTTGTTTTGCTTAAAAACCAAATCCATGCTCGTACAGAGTTGAGCAAGTTCCTATATAATCTCTTCATTCACTTTAGCCTGTAACTATTTGTAGTAACCACACAAGAACTCTTTGTATTACCATGCTCACTCTATTGCCATGCTCTGTTGGTCTTCACCACTTGCTACATTCTTTCGACCACTAGCTCAAATGGTTGATCAAGAAAAACACCTCCCATGATCGTGTTGGCGCAAGCTTTACTATTATCATCAAGTGCTCTATAGAAGATCTCGACCAAAGCATTATCAACAATTTTATGATCAGGGACCATCCTCAAGCATTTGGTGAATCTCTCCCATGTATTGCTAAGAGAGTTTCCAGGGAATTGCTTAAAGTTATTAATTTGGTCCTTAAGCTTCAACTTCTTCGACCTTTGGAAATATCTTTCTAGGAACACCTCTGCAGCTCGGCCCAACTCGTGATAGTACCCGGAGGAAGTTTAGACAACTATATAGCTACATTGCTAGTCAGTGACAATAGGAACATGCTCAATCCAACAATATCAATAGAAATATTTTGTGTCCTTGTGACACTTTTGCACACGAAGAAGACATTTTGGAGATGACGATGGGGATCTTCTGATAGTAACCCTGTGAATAGGCCACAATTTTGGAGCATCTGGAGTAATCCACTTGATACTGCGAACTTAGCATCTACCGGTAAAGGGGGTATTACTATAAAACCAGTAACATCCATTGCCATAGGGTTTAATCGGTACTGATTCCAGCCGTAAGCATTTGCATTGAAATCTCTAAGCTGTGGCCGGTTAGCCCTTGGTGGTGGATTCTCCTCTCTTCTTAAGTCTTCCTTATTCACATGCATATCCTCCTCAACCTTAATGTCCTTATTCACTCGATCCATCCTTCTTGATAGTCGATGGATCTCCAAATTTAATGGAGCTAAGGGATTGCCTTAGCTCCTTGTGTTGGGCATATAACCTAGTTCACCCTGCAAAAGAAATCAGACAACGAAATAAAACAAAAGTAAAGTATAAAAGACTCTAGAAATCAATATTAGAACTAACTATTAGTGAAAGCAAGTAAAAAAACTAGCCGTATTCCTTGGCAACCGCGCCATAATATTATGATGATGGTCACGCTCCATTAAGAAAACGGTCGCTATCAGTAATTAACCTAACCGAGATTAGGGTCGAATCCATAGGGAATGCAGGGCTTGACTATAAGATTTCACTACTAATCATTCCTAGTATCTATAATTACAATCTCTAGATAGAGGGGGGGGGGTTGTTGTGATTGAAAGAACAACTTAAAATGAACACTTATTAAAATTTGGGAAAACACTCAATTTTGGGGGAAATTTGGGAATTGTGTTTCCCATGGCTTGTTGACTCAATTAACATAAATTTGATCGGTGAATTACATATAGGATGGTAACTTAGGTTCTTCAATGTCTCTTATGAATGTGAAGGTCAAATTTCACCATGGCGCTTGGTCGGCCACCATGGTGTGCCAACTAACCATTACCTATTGTCCTAGTTAACCTCCCCTTGGTCTGGTTTGGTCGACTAGATAGGAAAACATTAACCAAATCCTGTCCCTACTTCCTTTTTCCTATTCGTTACTACCTTGGTCGGGATCGTGAAAGTTGGTAGAGTTCAGTGTTATCCACCACCAAACAACATTAATCATGAAGGGAAATAAATAATACATGCAAAACCCCAATCATAGACATGCACAAAACCTAGGTCACCTTAAGTCAACTACCCATGGTTCCCACAACCTCAAGTTGTGGGCGTTTAACTACTTTTAGCTAAGATATAACACACAAAAATGTACATAATACACATAGTCGAGAGTTTCACCAATAAGAATGGATAAGACAAGAACCACAAGTTGCAAACCCAGAAGCTTGATTGATCTACAATGAGTACAAAGCAAGATTTACAACTCCCAAAATGGGTTTCCCAAAGAGAACAATAATCTACTCTAAAAACCTAAAACAATCTTCAAAATGTAATGGAGAAATGTCTACTATTCGAAAATCCTTCAAAAAACATAACTTAAAACTATTTATAGTGTATACAAAACAACCGTAGGAATTATGTAGAAAAGACAACTGGCATCTGATAAATTTTACAGTTACAACTCGTAGATTGGCCTATGTGTTGTAGTCCGGGTCTTGTATTTCTTTGCATCTTGGACTAAACTAGTATGACCCATAGATACGAATCGTTAATCGAGCTATGACTCATATATTGGTCTCATAGTCTTGGTATTCAGTTTTTGCTCTAACATTTTGGCTCTCTGATTCTTGCTACGGGTCCACTTAAACGAGTCGTAGTGTATCTTACGACTCATAGACTGGGCTCGTAAGGGTGACCTTCACCTGGCAGATTTCTAATTTTTCATCTCTGATTCCTGCTACGGATTAACCTATGAGCCGTAGAGTGATCTACGACTCGTAAGAGGGCTAGTATGGCCTATGCTTCAGCAAAATCCGCAACATTTCTTCAAAGTCATGCCAACCTAAAGTTTTTGCAAGATTAAAACAAGAACACATCAAAACACTAAAAAGTTTCTTTAAGAACTCAGAAAATCCCTTGTTTTAGTCATCAAGTGTGCTGTAATTTGACAACACATCACCGTTAAGACCAAGAAGTTTCTAATATCCGACGGGGTGAAAGGTCTAAGCAATTTCTAATTTTTCCTGTCTTTTTAGGATTCACCTTAATACCATCCCCTGACACCAAATGACCTAAAAAAGTTATCTTTTTCAGCCAAAATTCAAACTTTTCATATTTGGCATACAACTTCTCTTCCCTCAATTTTTGCAACACTACCCTCAAATGAGCCACATGCTCCTCCTCACTATGAGAGTAGATCAAGATATCATCAATGAAAATTACAACAAACAAATCAAGGTAGGGTTTAAAAACCCTATTCATAAGATCCATGAAGATAGCCAGTGCATTGGTCAACCTAAAAGACATAACCACAAATTCATAAGGCCCATATCTAGTTTGGAAGGCTGTCTTGGGAATGTCACACTCCTTCACCTTCACTTGATAATACTCGGACCGAAGATCAATCTTAGAGAAGTGACTAATGGTCAAACAAATCATCAATCCTTAGTAGAGGGTACTTATTGTTGATGGTAACCCTATTAAGTTGCTGATAGTCAATGCACATTCTAAGGGACCTATGAAGATAGCCAATGCATTGGTCAACCCAAAAAGACATGACCAAAAATTCATAAGGCCCATACCTAGTTCGTAAGGCCGTCTTGGGAATTTCACACTCCCTCACCTTCACTTAATAATACTCGGACCGAAAATCAATCTTAGAGAAGTGACTAGTGGTCAAACAAATCATCAATCCTTTCTAGAGGGTACTTATTCTTGATGCTAACCCTATTAAGTTGCCGATAGTCAATGCACATTCTAAGGGACCTATGAAGATGGCCAGTGCATTGGTCAACCCAAAAGTCATAACCACAAATTTATAAGGCCCATACCTAGTTTGGAAGGATATCTTGGGAATGTCATACTCCCTCATCTTCACTTGATAATACTCGAACCAAAGATCAATCTTAGAGAAGTGACTAGTGGTCAAATAAATTATCAATCCTTAGTAGAGGGTACTTATTCTTGTTGGTAGCCCTATTAAGTTGCCGATAGTCAATGAACATTCTAAGAGACCTATCTTTCTTCTTCACAAACAACATCGGTACACCCCAAGGTGATTGGCTAGGCCTAATAAAACCCTTCTCCAAAACTCCCTCAATTTCTCCTTAAACTCCTTTAACTCTGCTGGGGCTATACGGTAAGGGGGAATAGAAATGGGTTGTGTATCAGGAAAGAGGTCTATACCAAAGTCCATTTTCCTTTCGGGAGGAACACTGATAAGGTCATTAGGAAAGCCATCAAGAAACCCATTTACCACTGGAACCGACTCTATAGGGTGGACTTTGGACTCAACATCCCTAACCCTCATAAGATGGTAGAGACAGCCCTTAGAGATCAACTTTTGACCTTTAATGCAAGAGATGAACCTACTCTTGACCATCACACCATGACTCTTCTATGCAAGGATAGGTTCATTTGAAAATTGGAATTTGACCCAATGAGTTCTACAATCAATAGAGGCATGATATGCATGCAACCAATTCATCCCGAGAATGACATCAAAATCCATCATATCCAACTCAACAAGATCACAAGGCAATATTTTATACAAAATGTAAACAGGACAATTTCTATAGACCTTTCTAGCAACAAAAAAGATGCACAAATGGGAGTAGACATCTCATAAGATTCACACAACATTCGGTTTCAACATGAAACATTTTTGCAACAAAAGGAGTAACAAAAAAAAAGTGTCACCCGGGTCTATCAATACATACACATTAAAATCAAAGACTTTTAATCACCGATAACGACATCGTGCACCTCATCAACCCCTTGTCTCCCTTGGAGTGCATAGAACCGATTGTGCCTTGGAGCACCACCTTGTTGACCTCCTCTCCCCAAATGAACCGCATTAGCACCCCAGCCTTGTAGACGAACATCTTTATCCTTGTTATGATTACGTGGAAAATCTATTGCCTTATGCCCCACTTCTCCACAACTATAACAAACATTAGTAACCCTCAAGAATGGACCACTATGACCCTTACCACACCTTGGACACATAGCATTGGGCCCCACACCAACATAACCTTTGACCCTTGGGTAGTCGTTGGCAAACAATCTATTAGGAGCATAAGAAAACCCTTGACCTTGAAGAAACCGGCCAACTTTGAGACTTTGGAACTTACTATAAAAATGGACCCTCTTGGCCTTATTACCCCTCCTCTTTCTCAACTTCTCCCCTTCCAATTGTTTGGCATAAGTCATTAAGTGGGACAAAGCCACGTCACTAATCAATATGGTGGTACGACATTCTTCACTTACAAAATTGGATACACCTATAACAAACATATTCATTTTAGACCTCGAGTCGACAACCAAGTGTGGAGCATATTTAGAGAGTTGGTTGAAATTGAGGGCATACTCCCTCACACTCATGGATCATTTCTTCAAATTCATGAACTCCAGCGTTTTGGCCTCCCAAGGCTCAAGAGAAAAGAACCGGTTGAGGAAAGCAGCCTTAAACTCCTCCCATAGAACCAACTTGTTGTTCCCCTTCTTCTCCTTCTATTGAATACATCATATTTAGGCCACCCCCTTGAGTTGATAAGCCGCAAACTCTGCCTTCTCCTCCAACATAACACCCATGATAGCTAACACTTTGTAAACCTCATCAATAAATTCTTGAAAGTCCTCATCCACCATAGACCCATTGAACTTCGGTGGGTTCATCCCTATAAAGTCACTCACTTGAGATGCCTGAGTAGGAGCATGAGGGGCTTGGGCCCCTTAGTTGACTTGATTAGACACAACCTGAGCTAAGGTGAGAGAATCACGAAGCTCTCCTTGAGCCGGTTGTTCCCCAGGTGGCGGGCTCTTCTTCCTCTTATGTTAGGCATGATCTAGCATAGCAAAGAACATTTGTTAGAGGGAAACCTTACCTAACTTCTATAGCACGACATAGAGTGAAACAAACAAACAAACAACAACAATAACATACCCCAGTGCCTCAAAAGGCTCCTGCTCATTGCGGGGTGAGGGGGGGTCGGATGTACGCAACCTATCCCCTATGTTTAAAAAACATAAAGCGGCTGTTTCCAGATGACCCATAAGGAGCGTCGAAAGTTGCATTGACTAACTGCTACTTCACAAA
>JAABOM020061172.1:0-11236 GCA_011800125.2 Solanum clarkiae
TTGCATCCCTGGCTATTGGGAATGGACAGAAGATGTCCTTAGCAAAAATGGACAGAGCTTGAATGATGCTAACCTCCAAAATGCTGTAGTTGCTTCTCTTTTTACTTATGATCGGAACTCTAATATCATGCAGGCCTTTTATGAGGCTTGGTGTCCCCAAACAAACACACTGCTTATGACTCTCGGAGAAGCATCCATATCTCTTTGGGACTTTTATATTCTTGGTGGCCTATACATCAGTGTGTGTCCTTATGAAGAAGTGATACCTAATGCCAAAGATCTTACAGGTCATGATGGGAAAAGGATTAATTTCTTCCTCAAACTTATGAGTTTTTATTTGTTGCCTTCGATCATCTTAGAGAGAAGGGTGACAGCTCGGGGATCGCTTTTACTAACTGGATATAATTTTGGTGTAAACAAGACAACAAATATGAGTTAGCTCCCCCAAGAAGAGAGAAGAAGGTTCAACGCTTAGCATCTACGCATAACCCGACAGGTGACATATCAACGGAGGTGAGCACATGGTTAAGCTCTCAAGAGATGACATTTTCTATGCTTGGATCAGAACAACAAAAATATGCGACTTAGTTGGCAGCCTTCTTGTTATGTTAGTTATGCGTCTTTGTATTTCCCTTTGAAGGGGAAAATCTTATTCGACTTGAAACTTTTAAGATGGCAAGCTTGATGGTGAGTGGTCAAAGGGTTAGCCTTGTAGTCCCGATCTTAGCGAGCATCTATCGTGGATTAAACAAGATTTCAAATTCTTCACAATTTGATTGTATTAAGGTTTCTTTCCCCAACCATTATGTTTATGGTTGGCTTGCTCATTATCTTAAGACACATTATCCTCTTACTGGTGGACCTTCCCTCCTACGGGTGACGATATATTCTAGTGAGGGTGCATCCAAATATTTTGACAAAGATGAGTCACGAAAGCGTTCCCATCGAGGTGAAAGCCTTGTATGGACTGCGACCATGCTTACTAGGCCTCACCCAACTTATTATGTTGATTATAAGAGAGCTTTAAAGTTGGATTCATCTTATTTTATGAGCCTTCGCTGTATTTATCTTACCTTAAGGGAGGGGGACTCCTTCCTTATCGAGCCCTACAGTCCCTACCGATTTAGTCATCAGTTTAGGTTCCATCAAGATACTCCTGGATATCTAGAACATAATATTCATGGTAAATCTCTTGATGAGGGACTTAGGTATTGGAGAATCAACACCTCATGTACTACCATGTCAAGAGAGACATTTCCTCCTGCAGTTGCTTCTGCAAAGAGACTTTACTCCACTCGATGGCGATCTTGGTGGGAAAAATCTCATGGGAAGTTTCTTGAGGATAATCTGGAAACTTTGTTAGAAAAGGATGGCTCGAACTTCACCACTCTTTTAGGGGACAAAGGTCAAGAGGTCGGAGAAGAGCTCTTAAAAGTTGATGTCCCTCTTGCCCTACAACCTCAAAGTAAGAGGCTGAAGTCCTCTAAAGGGTCTAAGAAAGAAGTAGCCCGTGCTCCTACCCCTGCAAAGATGTGCCCCTTAATTTTTCCATCTACAAAGCAAGCCTCTCAAGAGACCAACAAAAGCAATAATGGGGACAAATGTTGGAAGAGGAAAAGACATGAATCTATTGCACTTGAGGATGTTGAGTTGGAGATTGTGGAAGAATAAGGCATTGATGGTCCTCCAAAAACATTAGCCGTTCAGAGTGAAGAGGTTTCCCCTTTAAACACAAATCCCTTTTCTTAAATGAATTTTAAGAACAATTCATGGTTAACTAATTTGCTAATTCTCTTTCTCTCCCTTTTTGTGTAAGTGAATGTTGTTGAGAACACAAAGGAATTACTACAGGAGAGGCTGCAAATTAGTATGGAGTCCACTGTGACATCAAAACCTGAGGCAGAGTCAACTTTAGCTATTGAGCAAGAACAAAGAATTGCAATCACTTCTCATGATCAAACTTTAAAAGGGTTGATGCTCAACTCGAGTAGCACTCCTCCACTTCTTTCAAAGCTAGATGGGGCTAAGCCTATTTTTGAAGGAAAAAGCATTGTTTCAACTCACAAAAAGAAGTATATCTTGGGCCTTTAGGAAGAGATTTGTAGCAAACTTTCTAGATAGACTCATACAAAGAGGATATTTATGAGATTCTCCAAGAGATGAGTGAGACGCGTCTCATAGATCTTTCATCCTTGAGGCATTTGGTGGATTCTCTCTTTGAGCTTACTGTCTCCTATGACCAAGAACGCTCTAATAATGCGGATAGGGTGCATGAGGACAAGAAGCTGGAGTTGCTTTCTAAGGCCACGGAGGGTCTTGAGTCACTTAGAGCAAAGGAGGGAGAGAAGACTAAACATTCTTCTTCTAAAAGGAAGTCACTAGAGAAGGTCAACAAGAATTTAGCAACTCTACAGGCGGGAGCGAGAGGAACTTGAAGTTGCTATAGGTGCTGCCAAGAAGGAGATTGGGGAGGTTCAAGGCAATATCTTAGTTGCTGAGAATGAAGTGTCCTCTTATGGAAACACAGACTTCTTGACAGCCGATGATTCAACTCGCTTGGAGAATAGGAGATAGGGCTTAGAGGCTAGTCATCGAGATTTGATCAACCACAAATTAAGCTTAGATTAAGCTCCCTCCCCCCCTCTTTTTAACTTCTTTTCTTTATTTTCACAAGATTTAGATTGATATGTTAGACAAATTTATAATAATAGAATTTCTATATATATTTTTAATCTCATATCTTACATTTGTGGTTCTAACTTGAATTTTTCACATGTTTTCTTTTGCTGCAAGCTTTGTTAATTCAAACTTAATTCACGTTTGGAGCACTAGTAAGAATGAAAATAGTAAAAGGAATCCTTCCTCTTTTGAAGTTTCTGCATTCGCCTTTGAAAATTTTATGCAACTTATGCTTTAACTTACAAAACGAATAAATTTAAAGAATATCAACACAAAACTAGAGAACTTGAGGACTGTCACTTGCATACTTGCTTAATTTGGGAACCAACTTGTAGACTTTGGGGACTTTAGCTTAGAGACTTAGGGAATATGAAAACTTCAACCTACAAACTCAATTGAAGTTGAAGACCTCAAGCATGTCATCGAAATTACTCACATTCCATAGGGCTTTTCCCCCATAAGGAATCAAGTAAGGGACATATAGTTTTTTAACACTCATGCAACTGAACTTAGAATATAATTCCAAGTGCCTACGTACCTCAATGAAAAGGATCAAGTCACAATGTAGTTTTGGGAGGAGTGTTTTATTTTATAAGGGTGCCGTACACAGTTTATACTCTTACGGGCCAGGAGTATCATGCACTTTTTTACTCAAATTCCAAGGACCATAATTTTCCTCAAGGGTAATACTTATTAAGGAATTTTTCATTTATAGGACCGATCCTCATGCCATTTGCATCGACAAGCTTGTAAGCGCCATTTGAGTAAACTTCTTGTACTACATATGGTCTATCCCACTCCGAGGTGAATTTTCCATGGATTTATGTGAAGTGATAATGGGCCTTCTTACTATGAGAACTTGGTCTCCAACTTGAAAACACCTTGAGCGAACCTTCTTATTGAAGGCACGAGACAAATGAGCTTGATAGCATTCAAGATTTTGTTGGGCTTCTAACCTCTTTTCATCAAGTTCTTCTAACTCGGCAAGACATAGTCAAGCATTTTCTTCCTCAGTGAGCGCTTCTTGGATAGTCAGTCTCAAAGACAATATCTAACGCTCGAGTGGCAGGATTGCTTCAACTCCAAAAGCAAGCGAATATGGGGTTGCTTGAGTCGGTGTGCTATATGTCTTCCTATATGCCTACAAGGCTTCTTACATTCTTTCATGCGAGACCACTTTCTTCAGAAGATTGCATAAAGTCTTATTGAATGCTTCGGCCAGACCATTGGCGGTAACATGGTACATAGAAGATTTCCGCTGCTTGAAGCAAAAGAGATCGCATATCTTATTCATCAGCTTATTATCAAATAGCTTGCCATTATCCGTGAATATGTATCATGGAATGCCAAGCCGGTAAACAATGTTTACGCAAATGAAGTTTGCAATATTCTCCTTCTTGGCTTCTTTAAGAGCTACATCTTTGGCCCATTTTGAAAAGTAATCTGCAGCTGAGATGTACAAGTATCCACCGAAGGATTTCGGCAGTGGTCCAATAACATCCAATCCCTAAGCATAAAATGGCCAAGATGTAACAGTCGGGTGTAAAATTTTAGGCAGTTGATTTATGAAGTATGCATGGAATTGACAAGCCTTGCACCTTCGAGCATAATCCAAGCAATCTTTTACCATGGTTGGCCAATAATACCCCATTCTTTTTATGTGAAAATGGAGCTGTGGTCCAGACTGATTTGATCCACATACTCCTGAATGTGCCTCTTGCAAAGCTTGAGTCACTTCTTTCTCCCCCAAGCATCACAAGAGCATTGCCTCAAATGATCTCTTATACAATGTGTCCTTGTAGTAAAGAAACGAGCTGCCCGACGACAAATGTCAATCCTTCTCTTAGTATCTTCGGGAAGTATCCCATAACGTAAATAGTCGATGATGGCTTGTCGTCAGTCCTCTTTATTGGCTTTAGAAACTCCAACAACATGCTCAAGCTCTTTCTCCATATGTTCATCTTCATCTAACGATGGTACTACCCATTTTTTGCAGATAAGAACTTGCATCTGATCAGGAAGAGTCAGAGTCGAGGCTAGAGCAACTAAGGCATCAAGCATTTTATTTTCCTTTCTTGGTACATGTTGCAGGGTTACATCTCCAAGCCATCCTATCGAATTTTGAGCATAACAGTGATGGGCGAAGTTCAGGCTTCTTAAAACCTCATATGTTCCCAAGAGTTATCGAATCACTAGTTGAGAATCACCAAAAACTTGCAACTGCAATTGCTTCATGTCAATGGCCATTTCATCCCAAGTATTAGTGCTTGATATTCTGCAACATTATTGGAACAACGTTGTTTCAATGTGAAGGAGAATGGTAAGACTTCTCCTTGTGAAGTGAAAAACACTACACCTACACCAGCTCCTCCATAATGCGCAACCCCATCAAAGTACATTTTCCAAGGAGGCTGGATTTCGATGGTCATTGCATCTTCGTCAGGAATTTCATCCATTAATTCCCAATTATCTGGTATAGGATGATCTGCCAATAAGTCTGCTAATGCTTGTCCTTTCATAGCTTTTTGAGGGATGTATACAATCTCAAATTGTTGGAACTGAAGGTACCACCTTTCTGGTCGATCACTAAGGACTGGTTTTAACATAACAAATTTGATGGGATTTGCTCTAGAAACAAGGCGGACAGTATGATCTTGAAAGCAGTGCTTCATCTTTTGAATAGAAAAGACCAGCACCAAACAGAATTTCTCGATTGGAGAATAATTTAGCTCATTTGGTGTCATCATTCTACTCAAGTAATAAAGGGCATTTTCTTTGCCTTCATTATTTTCTTGAGCTAGTAAGGCTCCCACAGACCTTTATTATGTTGCAATGTAAAGTACAATGGCTTTCCAGGTATAGGGGCTGCTAAGACTGGAGGTTTCACCAGATACGCTTTTATACATTCAAAGGCTTTGATACATGTTTGATCCCACTTGAAAGGGACACCTTTCTTCATGAGATATTGAATGGTTGACATCTTCCAGCTAGATTTGAGATGAACCTTCTCAAGTAGGCTAATTTCCCTTGGAGACTTTTCAACTCATGAATGTTTCGAGGTTCAAGCATCTTCAAAATTGCATCAACTTTGGCTTGATCAATCTCAATTCCTCGATGCCGCACAATGAATCCAAGAAACTTTCCAGAAGCAGCCCCAAAGGCATACTTTAATGGATTCATCCTCAGTCGATATCTTCGAAGCTACTCAAACACCATTCTCAAGACTTTTAAATGGTCGTTCTTTCTTTTGACTTCACCACCAAGTCATCAACATAACACTTAACATTTTTATGGAGTAAATCATCAAATAAATTTTGCATGGATCTTTGATATGTGGCACCAGCATTCTTCAAACCGAAAGGCATCACCTTGTAATAATAAATGCCTTTAGGTGTATGAAATGCCGTGAATTCTTCATCCTTTAATGACATGCGAATTTGGTTATAGCCAGAAGAACCATCCATGAATGACATTGTCTCATAACCAATTGTAGCATCAATCATTATCTCTGGAATAGGCAGAGGGAATTCATCTTTAGGGCATGCATTGTTGAGATCTCTAAAGTCGTCACAAAATCGAATTTGGCCATTCTTCTTCCTCACGGGGAAAATGCTTGAAATCCACATAGGGTATTTAACTTCTCGAATAAAGCATACCTTAATGAGTTTGTTAACTTCTTTCTCGATAAATGGAACCAAGTTTGGCCTGAAACGTCTTTGAGCCTGCTTGACAGGACGAGCACCGTGCTTGACTACCAATTGATGGACTACTAGAATCCCAGGCATTTCCTTATAGCTCCAAGCGAAGACATATCTATATTCTTTGAGTATGTTCATATAAGCCATTTCTTTATCAGCTTCTAGGAAAGAACTTAAGTAAGTTGGCCTCGGGTCTTCATTCATACCAAGGTTAACTTCCTTTTAGGGATCAATCGTGGTCTTCACTCCTTCAAATTTTGGCGTAGCATCTCCAGCATCCTCCTCTTTTTGTGGATCATTGTCATTGATTGATATATGATTACACCAAACAATACCTCCCAACTCTTCATCAATTTTCAGTTGGCATGAGGCATCATTCTCAATCTGAGTTGTAACATGACATGAGGAGCCTACACTTTCTTCATCTTCCTCCCACTCTTTGGTGTAAACCACAGTGTGAGCCTTTATTTTTAGTACTCTTTACATGAAACTACGAGTTCTACTCGTCGCTTCATCCTGGAAGGAACTACACTTTCGAAATCCTTTTGGATCATAGGTGAAAGAAGTGTCATTACTTTTAGGTAATTTCTCCGATGCTTATTCTTCTTCTTCTTCAATGGGCCTAAACTGTCGAACACAGAAGTTCTTGCAATGGGTTTTTCGAGTCAATCAAAGATAGAAGGTCGTTTATTAGAAGAAACACACTCATCTTCTACAGTGATATAGTTATTGCTCACCCTTTTTATGGAGATGCGCACCGGTGGTGGTTGGCTATAGCCTAAATCTTCAAGTGCTTGCCTGGTTGTGCCCTCCTATGGGAGTTTCCCTAGCCTAGACGGCTCATCAGGGTTGTACTCGGCCTTTGTAAGTAACTTGTAAGCATTTAGATCAAAGCCTTCTGTACGTTTTGTAGGGAGTGATGTACCTTGTGGTGGATTTTGAGCAACAAAATTTCCCAATAGCTTTGAAGACTAGTTTATTGCATTAATCTGTTTTATAAGAAGAGTCAGCCCCCTAGCACATTCCCTCATACATCAGATAACTGACCCTCTTCTTTCTTCACCTTTGGGACATAACAGAGTATAGGTACTGGCTTAATTTTTGAGGGTATGGTCTTCTCCTTATTTAGGACAAGTACTTGGCTCCCCAATGTCGGCTTTGGCCATTTCAATGGTCGCATTAGTTGATTCACGTTTGAGCTTCTCAGGCTTGGTTGGTTTGACACCCTCAAGTTTTACCCCTTTCACAACATAACTCTTCAAATAGAATTTTGCATCGGCAAATTGTGACTCAACCTCAGTGAAAGGATTATTGTCAGCAACTATCTTCTTTTCGATCCTGTCTTCGAGGTACTTCAAACATTGATAGTAAGAAGATGAGAGAATTTTGTTCTCGTGCACCCAAGTAATATATTATATGAAGTCTTTGCATCAATCACATGCACCCATGCAGTTGTTCGCAAATTGTCCATATGAATTTCTAGCTTAATCGAGCCTATAGACCTCTACCCCCTTGATTGAACCCTTGTATCAATAAAGGACTTTTGCTAAGCTCTTCGGTTGTGATGCCAGGCTCTTTCAACATGTGAACGGGTAGAATGTTGATCTCAGACCCTTTTTCTATCAAAATTTTATTTATCTTTTTCTCTAGCACGTGATCCGCCATATACAAAGGGAGATTGTGTAGAGTTTCGCCAAATAGAAGATCATTATCAGTAAATGTGATCTTTGTGGAACATGCATGTACTTCTTGAAGAGGGGGTTCAAAGACTTTTCAGAAGATGACAGAGATGCTTTTGATGGAATTTCACCCACCACTTCATCTTTCTTAGCAAGAGATACCTTCGATGAATCTTCATTCATTATTTCTCCCTTGTCAGCACTAAAACATGATACCTTAACATTGTCTTGGGTGGCCTCCACACAGAACCAATTTGGTAAGAATTCCCCAAAAGTCATAGGACGTCGCAGTTTCTGGTGGTGATGCCTTTCAATTTTTGGCCCCTTTGGATGCCTAACGGATTTCTGCTTCTTTGATCTCTTCTCTACCTTTTGTCTAATTGGTTGTTCAAGTGATCCTTTCTGTGGACTTGTCTTGTTGCATCTCCACCTAGTCACGAGAATCTAACCTTCATCATCATCTGTATCGATTTAGGATTTTCCTTGCTCTATGGGCTCTTCTTCTTCAGATGGACATATTTATACTGGGTCAAGTGAGCCGAACATGATAGAGATTTGATTAGAGCTTGCCTTTCTGTCATCAAGGACAATCTTCTTTTCTTTAACCAATTGCATAACCTTGTCCTTAAAGACAAAACATTTTTCAAGAGGATGGCTTACAAGTCTATGATACTTGCAATAATTCGGGTCATCAATCTTCCCAGCTTAATCAGGTCATTTCATCTCTGGCAACTCAACGAGCTTTAGGTCAACTAACTCAAAAATTTCAGGAACATCAGAATCCAAAAAAGGGTATTCCTTTTCCTGCATCTCTCTCAAGGTTAGCTTTTGGTTTGGACGCTCTTGAAAAGTCGTCTTTAGACTTTGCTTCCTACTCTCCTTCATAGTAAACTTCACAGGTGAGATATTGACATTCATGGACTCTTTTTTGTCATTCCTGGTCACAAATTTGCCCCTTTCTTGAGTTCTTGTTTATCCTTTCCTTTACGAGGATCGTGAACATGCGTCCCATCTTTTACAGTAGAAGACATGCTTAACTCCATATCATGAGCACGCGTTGCTAGATCTTCAAAAGACTTAGGTTTGATCCCTTGTAGGATGTACAGATGCCCCTAGTGCATCCGTGGATGCACATTTCTATAGCAGAGGCTTTACTAAGTCTGTCTTTGCAATTAAGGCTTGCATTTCTTCATTGATTTATGAAGTTGATGATAGGTTAATCCTTTCTTTGGCAAGTATTTGTGAGTTCTACCATGCTCACTGTGCGCCTTGTGCAATAGAAGCAATTAAGAAACTTATACTGCAGTTGCTCCCAATTGTCAATGGAATGAGGCTTAAGGTCTGTGTACCATTCAAGGGCATTTCCTTTCAAGTAATGGTCAAACTGTTTGATGAGATGGTCTCCATAGGTCCCAGCATTATTACATGTCTCCATAAAGTGTGCAATAATGCTGCTTTGGATTTCCTTTGCCTTCGAATTGGTGAAATTTGGGGAGTTGATAACCGCCAAGCATTCTGAGGCTATCAATCCTCGCAATGTAAGGCTTAGCATACATATGGGAAGACCTTGTGGAGATTTCGTACTTGTCTTTAATGGTCCCTTTGATGAACTCCTTCAATTGATCAAGTGGGATCGTCCCTTCGATAGAAACCAGCAACTCTTTGATAATCGGTGCTTGCTTCACAGGATTTTCAACCTCTTGAATCTCAATTCCCTTCCTAGGTGCATGGCTAGATTTTCCATCTAGTAAACCGTCCACCTTATCCATCAACTTATCGATAGAGAGTCTTGGTATTGCACATGCCTAGTCAATCCTTCAATCATCTTCACTAGGTTCACAAGTTGTTCCTCCACGGATGAAGCATTAGTTATTATCACTTGCATGTCCATTAAAGGCACAGAAGAGTAACATGGATTATCATGGAAGTTGATCTTCAGGGGTATCACATTATGTGACGCACATGGAGAAGACTCGTTGGATGAGTCATGGCCCTTCTTTGTGGTAGAGTTCTTGGAACCAGAGACCTCAAGCAGAGCCAACATATTCTTGATCTTTTCAGCAACACTTCTTCCTTCTTCAGAAACATTTACAGAGGACCTCACTCCCTTCGAAGTTGAAGAACCAAAATCAGGAGTTAGTGCGGACGATACTCCCAGTGTTTGTTGTCCAAGTATAGTAGCTTTGCTTCTCGTAACAGCTCCAACACTTCCAAAAGTAACACCAAGGATTCCCTCCACTTCAACAGAGAACTTGGAATCAGTAGCCTTAGAGGAAGTTGATTGGGAAATCTTTTTAGAAGCCATTTCAGTATTCTTTGGTGCTTGAAAAGTTGGGATGAGAGGTAGAGACTGTCCCACTGGGCATGCCAGAATTTGTAGACTATAAAATTTGGATTGAGAAAATAATAATCAAGAACGAAAAATATCATAATTATTTATAGTATTTGATTTCAATAATGTGAGTGTTAGAATCTCCACGAATCTTCTAATCTGCCTTTTCAAGTGTGAATTCAAGGGCTCTGGAGCTTGTTCTTGAATCTGATTTTGAATTATGATCTCGAATCTTGATTTTGATCTTGTTTCTTGATCTTGAATCTTGATTTTAATCTTGAATCTTAATTTTGATCTTGTTTCTTGATCTTGAATCTTGATTTTGATCTTGTTTCTTGATCTTGAATCTTGATTTTGATCTTGAATCTTGAGTTCAAGAGCTTTTAAGCTTGTTCTTGAACTTGAAGGCTTGAATGTTTGAATTTTTGAATTTATAGAGAAATTGTGGCGTTTGATCCACGAGCTCTCTCTAGCTTTTTGTTATAATTCTTGATGTTAATTCTAAATTATGAAGACCCCTATATATAGTTGTAGAATAGAGGAGTCATGATAGAATCAGATTTTCTCCAGGCTAATTAGATTTAAGTGACATGGCATATTGGGCTTTAATAAAATGGGCTTGTCATCTTGACACATGACATGATCCTACTGGCTTCTTTGTTTGAGTTGGCATGCCACGTCATTTGACATGTGGTGTCAAGTGGGCCTCTCGGGTGAAGGGATATTGGGCCTAATGAAGTGGGTCGTCTTTCATAGCCCACATACTTGAATTCAGGCTTTTAATTAAATCCATATTTCATTGGACTTAATTAATAAACTCAATTATATTAATCGAAAATATTCATTTT
>JAABOM020061173.1:0-11236 GCA_011800125.2 Solanum clarkiae
CATAGTTACAGGTTGGTTCTCCCGGGCCTTATCGGCAACGGGTGCCGATCCGCCCTACGGGACTTTGGGGCGTGACAGCAGCGCCAGAATCCATGGGCTAACACCCACGGAAAATTGCCGAAATCGCCTGTTTTGCCTTCCTTGGGCCATAAAATCCTACCAGGCCCCAGCCAATGCACAGGGCCACCAGGCCCACTTGCCGGGCCTGTTGCCGACCCACCCGTATAATTTTTTAGTTATCTTTGCCCGGAACCCCAGGCAGCGCCAGAATCCATGGGCTAACACCCAATCAAAATGGCCAAAATCGCCAGTTTCTCCTTCCTTGGGCCATAAAATCCTACCAGGCCCCAGCTAAAGCCTCCAGGCCACCTGGACTACTTGTCATGCTTGTTGCCACTTGCCGGGCTCATTGATGACCCACCCGTATGACCTTTTGTAAATCTTTGTCGGAACCCTTGGTAAGTCCAGAATTCGTGGGCTAACACCCACGAAAAATGATCGAAATCGCCTGTTTCGCCTTCTTTGGGCCATAACATCCTACCAGGCCCCAGCTAATCCAGGGCCACCTGGGCCGCTTACTAGGCTCGTTGCCGACCCACCCGTATGATTTTTCAATAATCTTTGCTCGGAACCCCAGGCAGCAACAGAATCCATGGGCTAACACCCAAGGAAAATAATCTCCTGTTTCACCTTCCTTGGGCCATAAAATCCCACCAGGCCCCATCCAATACCTCCAGGCAACCTGTCCTGCTTGTTGGGCTAGTTGCCGACCCATCCGTATGAGTTTTCAGGAATCTTTGCCTAGATCCCAAGGAAGTACCAGAATCTGTGGGCTAACAACCACGAAAAATGGCCGAAATCGCCTGTTTTGCCTTCCTTGGGCCATAAAATAGTACCAGGCCCCAGCCAATGCCCCCGAGCCACCTGGCCTACTTTTCAGGCTCGTTGTCATTTGTCGATCTCATTGATGACCCACCCGTATGACCTTTCGAGAATCTTTGACCAGAACCCCAGGTAGCGCCAGAATCCGTGGGCTAACGCCCACGAAAAATGGCTGAAATCGCCTTTTTTGCCTTCCTTGTGCCACAAAATCCTACCAGGCCCCAGCCAATGCCCCAGGGCCACCTAAGCCGCTTTCCAGGATTGTTTCCGACCCATCCATATAATTTTTCAGGTAATCTTTGCTCGGAACCCCATGCAACACCAGATTCCATGGGCTAACACCCAAGGAAAATGGCTGAAATCGCCTCTTTCACCTTTCTTGGGCCATAAAATCCTACCAGGCCCCAACTAACGCCTCCAGGACACCTGGCCTTATTGTCGGGCTCGTTCCCGACCAACTCGTACGATTTTTCAGGAATCTTCGACCAGAGCCCCAGGCAGCGCCCAAATCCGTGGGCTAACACCCACAGAAAATGGCCGAAATTGTCTATTTCGCCTTCCTTGGCCCATAAAATCCTAATTGGCCCCAGTCGACGCCCCCGGGCCAACTGGGCCGCTTAGCCATCTCATTGCCAAACCACCCGTATGATGTTTCGGGAATCTTTTCCCAGAACCCCAGGCAGTGCCAGAACTCATGGGCTAATACCTGCGGAAAATAGCCGAAATCGC
Source organism: Solanum clarkiae (assembly GCA_011800125.2). NCBI lineage: Eukaryota > Viridiplantae > Streptophyta > Magnoliopsida > Solanales > Solanaceae > Solanum > Solanum clarkiae. The sequence continues at coordinate 1,612 of JAABOM020061173.1, forward strand.
CTGTTTTGCCTTCTTTGGGCCATAAAATCCTACCAGGACACAACCAACACCCCCGGGCCACCTAGGCCACTTGTAGAGCTTATTTCGGACCCACCTATGTCATTTTTTGGGAATATATACCCGGAACCTCAGGTAGTGCTAGGATCTGTGGGCTAACACCCACGGAAAATGGTCGAAATCGCTTGTTTCGCCTTCCTTGGGCCAAAAAATCCTACCAGGGCCCAGCCAACGCCCTAAGGACACCGGGGTGGCTTGCCGAGCACATTGCTGACCTATCCATATGACCTTTTAGGAATCTTTGCCCAGAACCCCAGGTAACACCAGAATCCATGGGCTAACACCCACGAAAAATGGCTGAAATCGCCTGTTTTGCCTTCCTTGGGCCAAAAAATCCTACCAGGCCCTAGCCAACGCCCCCGGGCTACCTGGGCAGCTTGTCGGGCTCGTTGCCGACCCACTCATATGATTTTTCAGGCATCTTTGCCCGAAACCCCAGGCAGCGCCAGAATCTATGGGAACACCTAAGGAAAATGGTCGACATCACCTGTTTTGCCTTCCTTGGACATAAAATCCTACCAGGCCCCAGCTAATGCCCCTAGGCAAGAAGGCTCATTGCCTACTCACCCATATGATTTTTTGAGGATTTTTGCCCAGAATCCCTGGCAGCGCTAGATTCTGTGGGCTAACACCCACAGAAAATGGCCAAAATCGCCTGTTTCGCCTTCCTTGGGCCAAAAAATCCTACCAGGCCCCAGCCAACACCCTCGGGCCACCTGGGACGCTTTCCTGACTATAAACTCCTACCAGGCCCCACCCAATGCCACCAGGTCACCTGGGATGCTTGCCGAGCTCATGGCCGACCTACCAGTATGAGTTTTCATGAATCTTTGCCCGGAACCCCAGGCAGCCCCAGAATCCAAGGGCTGACACACACAGAAAATGGTCAAAATTGCATGTTATGCCTTCCTTGGGCCATAGATTCCTTCCAGGCCCCCGTCAATGCCGCCCGCCCACCTGGGCCGCTTGTCAGGCTCATGGCCAACCCAATCGTATGATTATCGGGGAATCTTTGCCCAGAACCCCAGGCAGCTCTAGAATCTGTGGGCTAACACCCACGAAAAAAGGCCAAACCTGTTTCGCCTTCCTTGGGCCATAAAATCCTACTAGGCCCCCACCAACACCACTGGGCTACCTAGGTCGCTTGCTAGGCTTGTGCCCGACCAACACGTCTGATGTTTCGAGAATCTTTACCTAGAACCCCATGCAGCGCCAGAATCCGTGGGCTAACACCCACGAAAAATGGCCGAAATCGCATGTTTCGCCTTCCTTGGGCCATAAAATCTTACCAGGCCCCTGCCAATACCACTGTGACACCTGGGCCGCTTATCGGGCTCGTGACCAACCCACCCTATAAATATTCAGGAATCTTTTCCCAGAACCCCAAGTAACGCCAGAATTCGTGGGCAAACGCCCACAAAAAAAGGTTGAAGTAGCTTGTTTCGCCTTCCTTAGGCCCTAAAATCCTACCAGGCCCCTGCAAATATCACTGGCCCACCTGGACCGCTTATCGAGCTTGTGGCCAAACTACCTACATGATTTTTTAGGAATATTTGCCCAGAACCCTAGGAAGCGCCAGAATCCGTGGGCTAACACCCACAAAAAATGGTCGAAATCGCTTGTTTCGCCTTCCTTGGGCCATAAACTCCTACCAGGCCCCACCCAATGCCACCAGGTCACCTGGGAAGCTTGCCGAGCTCGATGTCGACCCACCAGTATGAGTTTTCATGAATCTTTGCCCGAAACCCTAGGCAACGCCAGAATCTAAGGGCTAACACCCATGGAAAATAGACGAAATTGCCTGTTTTGCCTTCCTTGGTCCATAAAATCCTTTCGGGCCCCCGCCAATACCGCTGGGCCACCTGGGCTGCTTGCCAGACTCGTGGCCGAACCACCTGTATGATTATCAAGGAATCATTACCCAGAACCCCAGGTAGCACCGGAATCTGTGGGCTAATACCCACAGAAAATGGCCGAACCTGTTTTGCCTTTCTTGGGCCATAAATTCCTACCAAACCTCCGCCAACACCACTGGGCCACCTGGGCCGCTTGCCAGGATTGTGTCTGACCAACATATCTATTTTTTCGAGGATCTTTGCCCAGAAACCCAGGCAGCTCCAGAATATGTGGGCTAACACCCACGAAAAATGGCCAAAATCGCCTCTTTCGCCTTCCTTGAGCCATAAAATCCTACCAGGCCCCTGCCAACACCGCTGGGCCACCTGGGTCACTTGTCGGGCTCGTGACCAACCCACCTATATGAATATTCAGGAATCTTGGCCCAGAACCCCAAGCAGCGATAGAATCTGTGGACCAACACCCACGAAAAATGGCTGAAGTCACATGTTTCGCCTTCCTTGGGCTCTAAAATCCTACCAGGCCCCCGCCAATGCCGCCGGCCCACCTGGACCGCTTAACGAGCTCGTGAACAAATTAGCTATGTGATTTTTCAAGAATCTTTGCCCGGAACCCCAGGTAGCGCCAGAATCCGTGGGCTAACACCCACGAAAAATGGTCGAAATTGCATGTTTCGCCTTCCTTGGGCCATAAAATCCTAACAGGCCCCTGCCAACACCGCTGGTCCACCTAGGCCACTTTTCGAGCTCGTATCCGACCCACCCGTATAGTTTTTTGAGAATCTTTGATCGGAACCCCAAGCAGCGTCAGAATCCATGGGCTAACACCCACGGAAAAGGCCGAAATCGCCTCTTTCGCCTTCATTGGACCATAAAATCCTATCTAGCCCTTGCCAACACCGCCGGGCCACCTTGGCTGCTTGCCGGGTTCATGGCCGACCCACCTGTATGATTTTTTGGGAATGTTTTCCCGGAACCCCAGGCAGCGCTAGAATTCGTGCGCTAACACCCACGAAAAATGGCAAAAATCGCCCGTTTTGCCTACCTTGGGCCATAAAATCCTACCAGGCCCCTGCAAATGCCGCCGGGCCACCTCGGCCGCTCGCCGAGTTCGTGGCCAACCCACCCTTCTGATTTTTGGAGAATTATTGCTCAGAACCCCAGGCAACGCCAGAATCTGTGGGCTAACACCCATGGTAAATGGCCGAAATCGCCTATTCCTTTTCTCTTTACTTGGGCCATAAAATCCTATTAGACACTTGCAAACACTTCCGGGCCATCTAGGCCGCATACTGGGCTCGCTGCCAACCCATCAGTATGGCTTTATGGGAATCTTTGCCCGGAACCCCAGGCAGTGGTAGAATCAGTGGGCTAACACCTATCAAAAATGGCTGAAATCGCCTGTTTTGCCTTCCTCGGGACATAAAATCCTTTAAGACCTGTGCCAATGCCACCGGGCCACCTTAGCCGCTTGCTGGGCTTGTTGCCAACCCACCTATGTGATATTTTGGGAATCTTTGCTTGGAATCGTAGTCATCATCATAATCTGTGGCTAACACCCACGAGAAATGGTTGAAATCGCCTGTCTCTCTTTCCTTGGACCATAAATTCCTACCAGGCCCCCGCCAACGTCGCCGGGCAAACCTGCGCCTCTCGCCTGGCTTGTTGTAGACCCAACCATGTGATTTTTCAGGAATCTTTGCTTGGGACCCCAGGTAGCGCCAAAATCTGTGGGCTAACACCCACGAAAAATGGCCGAAATCACCTGTTTCACATTCCTTGGGCCATAAAATCCTACCAGGCCCTCGTCAATGACGTCGGGCCACCTAGGCCACCTAGGCCAATTGACATGCTTGTTGTTGATCCACCTGTATGAGGTTTTGGGAATCTTTCAGAACCCCAGGCAGCGCTACAATCCGTGGGCTAACTCCCATAGAAAATGGCCGAAATCGCATATTTCATCTTCCTTGGGCTATAAAATCCTACTAGGCCCCCACCAATGCCGCGCGGCCAGGTGTTTCGCTTGCTGGGCTCGTGGCCAACCCATACAAGTGATGTGTCATGAATATTTGCCCAAAACCCAAGACAACGGCAGAATCTGTGGACTAACACCTATAGAAAATGGTCGAAATTGCGTGTTTCACCTTCCTTGTTCCATAAAATCCTACCTGGCCCCTGCCAACTCCGCTGGGCCACCTGGTCAGCTTGCCACGCTTGTTGCGGATCCACCCATGAATGGTTTTGGGAATCTTTGCCCGGAACCCCATGCAGCGGCAGAATCCGTGGGCTAATACCCAAGGAAAATGGCCGAAATCACCTGTTTCTCCTTCCTTGGGCTATAAAATCCTTCCAGGCCCCCGCCAATGCCGCCAGGCCACATGGGTCGCTGGCTGGGCTCATTGTCGACCCACCTTCTTGCTTTATTGGGAATCATTGCTAGGAACCCCATGCAGCGCCAGAATTCGTGGGCTAGAACCCACGAAAAAAGGCCTAAATCGCTTGGTTCGCCTTTCTTGAACCATAAAATCCTACTAGGCCCCCCGCCGACACCTCTTTCCAAGCTCGTTACCTACCTACTCGTGTGATTTTTTGAGAATCTTTTCTTAGAACCCCAGGCATCACCATAATCCATGGGCTAACACCTATGAAAAATGGCCAAAATCGTTTGTTTCGCCTTCCTTGGGCCATAAAATCCTACCAAGCCCCGCCACTGCCACCAGGCCATCTGGGCCATGTACCGAGCTTGTTACCGACCTACCCATATGATTGTTTGGGAATCATTGGCCAGAACCCCAAGCAGCACCAGAATCCTTGGGCTAACACCCACGAAATATAGCCGAAATTGTCTGTTTCGCCTTTCTTGTGTCATAAAATCCTACCAAGCCCCGCCACTGCTGCTGGGAAACCTAAGCCACTTGCTGAGCTTGTTACTGACCCACCCATTTGACTTTTTGGGAATCTTTGCCCGGAACCCAAGGCAGTGCCAGAATATGTGGGCTAACACCCACGAAAAATGGCCAAAATCGCCTGTGTCGCCTACCTTAGGCCATAAAATCCTACCAGGCCCCAAACAATGCCCCTGGGCCACCTGGGCCGCTTACCGGCTCGTGCCCGACCCACCTGTATGATGTTTCAGGAATCCTTGCTTGGAACCCTAGGTAGCGCCAAAATTCATAGGATAACACCCACGGAAAATGGCCGAAATTGCCTGTTTCGCCTTCCTTGGGCCATAAAATCCCACCAAGCCCTCGCCAATGTCGCCGGGACACCTGGGAAAATTTTTGGGCTCGTTTCTGACCCACCCATAATGTTTCACGAATCTTTGCCGGGAGTGCTAGGTAGCACAACAATCCATGGGCTAACAACCATGGAAAACGACTGAAATCGCCTGTTTCGCCTTAATTGGGCCATAAGATCCTACCAATCCCCCGCCAACATCACCGAGACACCTGGACCTTTTGTTGGGCTCATTGCTGACCCACCCGTTTGATGTTTTAGTAATTTTTGTCAGGGATCCCAGGCAGCGCCAGAATACATGGGCTAACACCCACAGAAAATGGACGAAATCGCTTGTTTTGCCTTCCTTTGGCCATAAAGTTCTACTAGGCCCCGCCAACGCCGCTGGACTACCTGGGCCACTTGGTGGGCCTGTTTCTAACCCATGCATATGATGTTTCGAGAATCTTTTCCCAAAACCACAAGAAGTTCCAGAATCCGTGGGCTAACACCGACGAAAAATGGCCAAAATATCCAGTTTTGCCTTCCTTTGGCCATAAGATCCTACGAGGCCCCCGTCAATGCCGCCGGGGCACCTAGACTACTTGATAGGCTCATTTTCGACCCACTTGTATGACCTTTTGGGAATCTTTTCCCAGAACTCTTGGCAGCGCTAGAATCTATGTCCTAACATCCACAAAAAATGGTCGAAGTCGCCTATTTCGCCTTCCTTGGGCCATAAATCCTACCAAGCCCCCACCAAAGCCACCGGGCCACTTGGGCTGCTTTCTAGGCTTGTTGCCGACCTACCTATATAATATTTCAATAATCTTTTCCCGAAACCCCAGGCAACACCAAAATCTGTGGTGTAACACCCACAAAAAATGATTGAAATCACTTGTTTCGCCTTTCTTTGGCCATAAAGTCCTACTAGTCCCCCTCCAATGCCATTGGGCTCTTGCCAGTATCATTTTCGACCAAATTGTATGATTATTCAAGAATTTTTGCCCAAAACTCTAGGCAGCGCCAGAATCCGTGGATGAAAATGGTCAAAATCGCCTGTTTTGCCTTCCTTGGGGCATAAAATCCTATCAGTCCTCCGCCAATGCCATCGGGCCACCTGGGCCACTTGCTGAGCTCGTTGCTGATCCACTTATATGATTTTTCGGTAATCTTTGCCCGAAACGCCAGGCAGCGCCAGAATTTATGGTCTAACACCCACGAAAAAAGGCCAAAATCACCTGTTTTGCCTATCTTGGGCCATAAAATCCTTCTAGTCCCCCGCCAATGCCGTTGGGACTCATGGGCCTATTGTATATCTTGTTATTGACCAACTCGTATCGGGAATCTTCGCCTAGAACCCCAAGAAACACCAGAATCTGTGAGCTAACACCCACGGAAAATGGCCGAAATTGTCTATTTCACCTTCTTTAAGCCATAAAATCCTATTAGGCCCCGGCCAATGCCACTGGGCCACCTGGGCCGCTTGCCAAGTTCATTGCTGACCCACTTGTATGATGTTTCAGCAATATTGCACCAGATGCCCATGTAGCGCCAGAATCCGTGGACTAACACCCAAAGAAAACATCCAAAATCACCTATTTCGGTTTTTTTGACCCATAAAATCCTACTTGGCCTCCGCCATAGCCACGTGACCACCTAGGCTGCTTTCTAGGCTTATTTCTGACCCACTCGTAAGATGTTTCAGGAATCATGCATCGTAACCCCATGGAGCACCAGAATTTGTGGGCTAACAACTACAGAAAACTGCCAAAATCGCCTGTTTCAGCTTCCTTGGCCCATGAGATCCTACTAGGCCTCCGCCAATGCCGACGAGCCACCTATTTTTCTTGAAAATCTTGTTGCATATAGAATCACATCATTTTTTAAAAATTTTGTACCATAACCCTGTGCAGTGTAAGAATCTGTGGGCTAACACCCAAAGAAAATTGTTGAAATCGCCTGTTTTGGCTTCCTTGGCAAATAAAATCCTAAAAGGCCTCCGCTAATACCGCCAGGCCATTTAGGATGCTTTCCAGGCTTGTTTTCTACCCACCTATATGATGTTTTGGGTATCTTGCATCATAACCCCGTTCAGCGCCAGAATCAAATGGGCTAAAAGCCATAGCAAATTGCCGAAATTGCTTGTTTCGGCTTCCTTAGCCCAAAAAATCCTACTAGGCCTCCACCAACACCGCCTAGGCCACTGGTTTGCCTGCCAGGCTCGGTGCAGACCCACTCATATGATATTTTGGGAATCTTGCATCGTAACCCCGCGCAGCGCTAGAATGTATGGGCTAACACCCACAGAAATTTGCCAAAATATCCTTTTTCGGCTTCTTTTGCCCATAAAATCATACCAGGCCTCTGCCAACACCGTCGGGCCACAAGGGATATTGTCCAGGCTTGTTGTTGATTCACAGGTATGATTTTTCAAGAATCTTGCACCTAAATCCCGTGCAGCGCCAGAATTCGTAGGATAACACCCACAGAAAACTGCCAAAATCGCCAATTTCATCTTCCTTGGCCCAAAAACTCCTACTCAGCCTCCGCCAATGCAGTCGGGCCACTAGGACCATTTACCATGCTCGACGCTAACCCGTTTAAATGATTTTTTGTGAATTTTGCACTTAAATCTCGTGCAGCGCTAGAATTCGTGAGCTAACACCCATAGAAAACTGCTGAAATCGCCTATTTCATCTTCCTTTGCCCATAAAGTCCTACCAAGCCTCTGCCAAGGCTGTTGGACCACCTCAGTCGCTTGCCAAGCTCATTGCCGACCCACTCATATAATATTTTGGAATTGTGTATTGAAACACCAAGTAGGGCCATAATCCGTGGGCTAACACCTATAGAAATCGTAGAAATTACCTGTTTCAGCTTCCTTGGCCCATAAAATCCACTCATCAACACTGTGAAGCCACCTAGGCTACTGTACAGGCTCAATACCGATCCATTTAATGAATTTTTAGGAATCTGGAACAGAAATCCTGTGCAGCACCAAAATTCATGGGCTAACACACACAGAAAACTGCCAAAATCGCCTGTTTCGGCTTCTTTTGCCCATAAAATCCTACCAAGCCTCCGCCAATGATATTGGGATACCTAGGCCTCTTTGTAGGCTATCTACCGACCCATTTGTATGATGTTTCAGCAATCTTGTGCCTGAAACCAATGCAGCACTAGAATTCGTGGGCTAACACCCATAGAAAACTGTCGAAATCGCCTGTTTCATCTTCCTTGGCCCACAACTCCTACCATGACTCCGCGGGGACACCTGGAACTCTTGACAGGCTCGTTTCTAACCCACTCATACAATTTCTGGGGAATCTTGCACTAGAACACTGAGCAGCACTATAATTCATGGGCTAAGACCCACAGAAAACTGTCGAAATCGTCTGTTTCGGCTTTCTTGACCCATATAATCCTACCAGGCCTCTGCCAATTTCTCCAGGTAATCTGGGCCACTTACCAAGCTCATATCCAACCCACTCGTATGAATTTTTTGGAATATTGCACTGAAATGCCATGCAGCACTAGAATCCATTGGCTAACACCCAAAAATAACTGTCGAAATCGCTTGTTTCGGCTTCCTTGGCCCATAAAATCCAACCGCCAATGTCATCATGCCACCTGGGCCATTTTCCAGGATCGTGCTGACCTGCTCATATGATTTTTGGGAATCTTGCACCGGAACCCCATGTAGTGCCAGAATTCATGGGCTAACATCTAAAGAAAACTATCAAAATCGCTTGTTTTGGCTTCCTTGGCCCATTCCTACCGCCAACGCCACTGGACATCTAAGAAACTTGTCAGGCTCATTTCTAGCCCACTCGTATGATTTTTCAAGAATCTTGCGTCGAAACCCCGTGCAGCGCCAGAATCCGTGGGCTAACTGTCATGCCCAAAGTCCCATCAAGGTAAACTAGCACCCGTTGCTAATAAGGCCCGGGAGAACCAACCTATACTATACATTTTCTATACATATTATAAGGGATTCTACATTCAACATTCCTTTAAGAAAGTAAACAGTAATAACAAGCCAAAAGGAAATGCATATGGCTAGGCCGTTGGGGCCATGGTGTCTAAGGTATGAGACATGACCAAACTTTAATTTACATAGGCTACAAAGCCTCTAGACAAGAAAGAGTATCTGATAAGGGTCTGGACAGGCCTTGCCTCATCTAACTATACAACACAAAAATATAAGCTCTAGACACACAAAGCTCCGAAGCAACCTAGAGCTTGGTAACAGCAGTTGGATATCCTGTACTACTACTGGAGATATCTACTAGCACATGTACCTGCAGCATGAAATGCAGGTCCCCCATAAGAGACATCAGTACGAGTAATGTACTGAATATGTAATGCAGGAAATACTGTATATGAAGTAACAACTCAAATGAAACTGTTCACTGGTGTAGGATAAGAGACCACCCCTTAGTTATACTGTGGGATCATGTATTTTATGTTCTTTTTATTACTTTACCTTTACT
>JAABOM020061174.1:0-45787 GCA_011800125.2 Solanum clarkiae
TTTCCGCTCCTTAATCATATTTTCTCATATACATTAGCATGTACACATCATGTACAGCCTATTTTAAGTTCATAAAATCCTTACAACAGCCCATAAAGCAAAACACATCGCAATTCCACACAATCTAAAAACGGACAGCATAACGTTACCTTCTTTCGCTACCGTTCGACATCGACAACTCCAAACTTATTCCAAATTTAACCAAACTATTCCAGCAACATTTACACATATAAAAAACCTCAAACAGTACTATAACATCACTTAAAAAGTCATGAAGGATGTGAGATAATAGTTTTACACACAACAACAAGCAAATTCCAATCAATGTGACACTTAGATAACTCGATAAGACGTTCTTGTTAAATGAAACTAAAACCAGGGCAGAAACCTTAGTGTGATGTTTATAACTCAACTCATGTTAACAATTCCCTGTCATATTCATAATATAACTTAAAAACCATAGGGAAATCACCAAAAAAAAGCAAAAGGTGCAACAACTTTCTACACAGAATCTGTATAACTAATTTCAGCAGCGTAGCTAGCATCTATTTCATGTTTTTCATGATAAAACTATACTAAACGCAAAACTATAAGTACATACCTTTGTCTTAAATGTTTAAAGGCTCCTTAGGAACCCTAGAAAAGTCGTTTGGATGCTTCACAAAGTTGAGAAAAGTTGAGAGGAACTTTAGAGAGAAAAACTGTTTTTGCTTTTTGTGTTCAAGTGAACTATAACTTGTGGAGCATCTTTGGAGCCCTTTATATAGGGATATTATTCCGACTCTCTCTTGAATTCTTGACCAACATATACCATACATAATCAAGTAGCTTACCCACCAGCTTGACCCTTAAAGTTTGGCCTTTTTGGAGCACCAACTTGATGAACTTGGGCTGCCAAAGTTTCAGCTTTCACTTACTTGGGTTTGGGCCCAATTTGCTAAGTGTTTTGTATTGTCTTTGGGCCCTTTTTAATACCTATCTTGGGAATAACATATAGTCCATTTATGATTCTAAAACATGGGCCAAATTTACACTGTTAGCACAGATTTTATTCATAATCGAACTTGGACAATTTTGACGTCGAGCCTCATCTCCATTTAGTTCGCCATTTTGAGCTAAGCAAGTGGGTGACTCACCTGCTAGCTTCTAAGTCCTGCAAGCACCTCAATTATTTTACTTCATTTAAGGACATAATTTCCTTAATTCACCACAAAACATGTATACCAACGATCCCCTTAAGCGTTAGACGCACATACAACCCATTAACACGACATTCAAGCACTTTTAAAATTTAGCGTCAATTGGTCCAAATCATGTCTTGTTTCATTTGAATTGTGCCAATATTGTAAGGTGTGGGGTGTTACAGATTGTGCCTTTGGAAGGTTGATGTCACCCACTTACACCTCTTTTTTAGAGGATAAAGGGGTCGTTGTTAAGGTATAAAACCTAACCAAGGTTAGGCTCGAACCCAATGAAATACATAGACTCAACACCAATTCACCAATAAGCAATTCAAGTAGTTAATCAACTCAATTCCCTAAAGAGGGGGGGGGCTGCAATAATAAAAAAAAAGTAAATTAAACTAACTATCACAAGAGATTCGATAATAGATAGCAATTAGGGTATCATGTTCCCCATGATTCCCTAACTTAGTATCACCAGATAACCCAATTCTTGTCTAGAATATAACATATAGGACGATAATTTAACTTCACCAAGCCCTTTGGTCAAAGGTGACAGGTGAATTTCACTATGTGACTTTGCCCATCTCTATAGTGTGCAATACTAACCATTACCTATAAGTCCCAGTGAACCTCCCCTTAGCCCATTTTGGTTGATTAGATGAGAACACATCATCGAATCCTATTAATCATTCTCATTTCCTATTCATTACTACCTTGGTACAGTAAGTAACACTAGGCAAGTACTACTATTGGCCACCACTAGAAAATATGCAAAATAAAGAGAATTGATTAATACGTGCAAATACCTATTCAAAGAATTGTAAATTATCTAGGTTTACTAAGTTAGATTTTCATGGTTTCCACGACATTACTTGTGGATTTAGCTACTCATGCTATGGGTAGATGAAGGAATTATGAATTGAGAAAACATAATTAAGCAATTACCCGATTGAATTGAAATCAAGCGAATCCAAGAAGAATGAGAATCACAAGATTCAAGATAAAACTAACCCACTACTATTTTCTCTCTACCAAGTATTGGGTTCTCCAAGTACAAACCCTAAAAGTACTGAATAATGATGTTCTCTTTTTGTACAATAACCTAAAAGAAATATTTATAGTACTTTAAAATTAAGTCCTAAAAATAGAAAAACTGGTCGGGGGACTCCACGAAAGCTCTCTACAAATCGTAATGTGATTTATGAGTCGTAGTCGGGGTCATGTAACCAGATTCTGGGATCTTGGATTGCTCTTCTATGACTTCACTTTATGAGTCATAGATTAATGTATGGATCATATTGCTCTCTCGTATACTTCAACTGCATCACCATGTCTTTCACTGGAAATCTTCACAAACCCATCTATACGACTCGCAGAATGCTCTACCACTCATATAGAGGGCTCGTATAGATGATCTTTAGATATCATCCTTCACTGAAATTTGTCATGAAACTACATCTACAACTTATAGAATGCTCTACGACTCATAGAGGATCTCATAAATAATCAAAAACTAGAAAACTTCTGCAATTTTGCCCAAATCGTAGTCAACCTACTTTCCTGCAACAATAAACACAAAACACATAAAAACCATAAATTTCATATTGAGATCACATAAAATCCTAAGTTTTAAGTATAAAAAGTGTTTTATTTTGAGAGAGCATCAACTCCCTCAACTTAAAATTTTTCCTTGTCCTCAAGCAATAACTCAATCTATATAGAAAATAAAGTAACACACAAAACTCAACTCAATGGCACATACCATATATATCTCAAACTCACATACCCACACCAGCTTTTCAAAACAAGAACAGATAGCTATTTAGCAAACTGGTTCATCTGACAACATAAGTATAATAAGCTAGGAGTATCAACAATCCACAATCACTGGATAAGTCAAATTATAACAATGCAATGCAAGTTCCCTCACAGAAAGAAGGGTCATATTTGACACTCAATGGTGATTTCATATTTAATCATATGACCGTGCAAGAACACTCACTCTCACAAAAGATATTCATGCATAATGACTAATACCATAGGCTTTCCCCTATGCACATAACCCAGATCTTCAACTAACTGGACTAGGAACACTTTAGGGATTTCTAGGCTTGTAATATAGGCTAGGAGGTTTTGGTGTGATATTTTAGAAAGTGGTGACAAATGTCCCTCCTTGAAACTGCGCTTTTCATCAGTTTCACCTTATTAACAATGCTATTTTCACCTTTTTCCTTTTTTAAGTGTCACGATCCAATCCTAGGGCCTAGATCCTGCTGGCGAATGGGGAACTCAAAGCAATCCAAAACAATCCTCATAGCATATCACTACACATTCTTAGTCGCGGAAAAAATGCAAAACAACATAAGAAATATGAATAAGGGGAATTGGTACTATGGGAGAGACTCATATTTAAATAGCTTGAATATCATAAGTCAAAGCTAAAGCATGATGCATAAATTGCTCAATAACACCTCTAGCATAAGACTTAACAGGGGCCAAGACAAGTAACTGGGATCACCCTCATGGTAAAAGTATACCAAAAAGAAGGATAGAGTTTAATACATAGCTTAAGAACATACATATTTCCCTCGCACATGAGGACTCACCAACTAGCTTGAATGGATGCACTAGCCACGTGGAGAAGGATGATGACCAAATGAAGCTCTGGTTCCTACATGGTGAACATCATGTAGGCATAAAATGTACTAAGTATGTAGGATGCAATGCTACAAGAGATATGCATCATAATTAAAATGTATAACAAAAGGCAATAGGCATAATATAACAATAATGCATGTATGATCAATGCTTAAGTAACTCATGCTTATATAGGATAGCATATGTGTAGAAAAGACCAAGCTAGAGTTCCAAATGTACAACCCTTTGGTAGGTTAGTGATGATGTCGCCCCATCACTTAGGTAGATGAGTAACTAACCCTCATCTAGGTTGGTGATAATGTTACCTCATCACCATGGCGGATGAGTACTAACCCTCGTCTAGGTTGATGAATACTAACCCACATCTAGGTTAGTGATGATGCCAACCCATAACTTAGGTAGATAAGCACTAACCTTCATCTAGCTTAGTGATGGTGCCGCCCCATCACTTAGGTGGATGAATACTAACCCTCATTTAGGTTGACGAGTACTAAACCCCATCTAGGTTAGTGATGATGCTACCCCATCACTAGGTGAAGTACAAACCCTTCCCTAGGTTATCCGGGCGCTTAGACCCCCCAGATTGGGCATGGTTGAGTTCTACACTTTGCATAGGATTCATCATATAGTCTTATGCAACACTTCATATAGGAATAATCATATACATAAGATCATTTCATCACCATAACATCATTCATATCATATCTCATGCTTAGGCCCTTCAATTCCTCAAGAAATCATAACCAGACATTTTATCAAACACTTTCGGGGATGTAGTGGGGGTAAAAGACCATGCAATTTAGCGATGAAATCATGCAAGAAAATCTATTATAAAACCGTCGGTCAACACCTTGCAACACACCCAAGATATTCACATCAAAATCCCTCATCAAAACTTACAATAGATCCAAGATATATAGCTCACAACATAGCAAAATAGTCACAACTTTTCATAGCTTTAATATAGTTCATGAACATGTTCATAAAAGTAAACCCATTTGTAAACTCAACTTTAAATCATGAAATTTAGGAAAAATGAAACATGGGTATCACGGGTGAAAGGAACCTATGAAACAAACCCACATATCTTAGGTCTAGAGATGCTTGGAATTGAGATTAGGAAGAATGGAGTCTTGGAAATGATCTTTGAATCCAATCTTGTTCTTGGGTTTCCTTGAAATTGAATTGGGGCTTGAGGGAGGATACTGAAAGAGTTGAGAGTGTCTTTGAGATGAGAGTAATGAGTTTGAACATTTTGAAATACTATTTAGGTCTTTTAGGAAGGTTAAGATAGCATTGCAAGTCTAAAAAGAGCATTGGAGTAATTAAAATTTACAGAGACACCATAAGTGAATGGATGAAAAAATTGACAAAGTATTATCTCAATAGAGACATCACTGGGAGTGTGGTACTCCAAGGGTCGTGTGGAGTGACCATGTAAAGTTCCTTAGTGAAAAAAATGGATGTTGGGAAACTTGGAAAAAAATTGACATCTCGTCACTTTGACAGACCACTTCACGGGCCGTGCAGTGTAACATGGAAAGTGTACTGGTCCGTCCCACCTCACTTAGACAAGAAATGTTGTTGTCCACCATACCCCCAGGTGACACATCCCGTACCCCTTCACACGAGCCGTACAAGACCACAGTGCCTATATGGGTGCCCGTGGGGCTTCACTACACGGGAGGGTTTCACGAAAACGGTCATAGCTCCTTCATCCGACGTCGAAATGAGGTGAAATAAAGTGCGTTGCAAATATAACTCAAAGGGGTTTCATTTCACATGTTTAGGCCACCCAATTCCAAATGTGCTTGGAGTTATGCTAGTTTAATGTTGACCCTAGTATGAAACAACACCCAAAACTCAACTTGGAGGTAAGTCTTGAACTCGTTTAGGTACCACGAGTCTCCCATGAATCTAGTACACCCACAAACTTACCATATGAGGCTTGAAACATGGATATATAAGTGAATAAAGTTACGGGGTGTAACATTTAAGCTTTTTCGGGTGCTTTCTTCTCATTTTTCAACTTTTGCCTTGTTTTTACACAACATTTTGCTTGTTAGCTCACATCTAAGACATCTTTCATTTTTCTTGCAACCGATATATGGTGTTTCTTATTTTTATCCTCACTCCTAACTCAAATCACCACCGGCCACTCTCAACTTTGACTTTCAGAAGTATCGACGTACACAATATTTGTCCTCTGAACCAGGGCCGCTTTTGATAACCACCCTCAACTTAAGATTTTTGCCTTAGTCAAGGTTCACGATGCTCAAGGAAAGACCGGGGCCAAAACTTTTATCACTAGATTAAGCTAGGCTAATTAGGTGTTTTGAAAGAATTGGTACATGTAAGGCTCAAATATTTGGAACAAGGGATAAATCATCTTTAGGTTTGTTATTTTTAGGCTAAAGTGGACTGATTAAAGAACAAAGGCCTAAGATCATTTACTAATCAATTTAATTTACGATCTAACTTAGAGTAATTGAGAATGTTCTGAATTAGTACAAAATGTATGAATCTAGCAAAATAAGCTCACACTCACATGGGACAATATACATTATCAATAAAAGACTCATAGATCATGCTTCATATCTCAAATTGCCCTTACTTATCAGAACAAATATTTTCAAACACTTAAACATGCATGGTTGCCATCTAACTACTAATCAATAATTTTTGGTGGATACCATTTTTCAAGAAAAACACAAAAAATATGCTATATGCCATAAGTATTAGCAATATATGCTACACATATTATCAAAAGATCCTAAACATGTTAGTTCAACAAAAATTAAATATCCACGAGGAAGAAGACATAGGAAACAAAATCTCGGTATCACAATTTGGGTTAGTTATGGACTATGAGCTACTCAGACTTCACTGAGGCCCATAAATATCCACACCCTATAAAAAAGATATGCATTGTCCCCAATGCACAAAATCAAGCAAAAATAGAATATGTAGGGGTCAAAAACATACCTTGGTGCCTAAGCACTGGTCTCCGACTGAGTCTAGTCATCCCCCTCTTGCAAGGTAGTCTCCTCAGCTGTGGTACTCTATCTGGAGGGGTCAGTACCCCTCAACTGATCATGCTCATGCCTCAATTCCTTCAAGGCATGCTCGAGATCCTTCTCCACTGCCCTTGCATGCACACATCCATCCATCGATTCCTCATCTGTGCAAGGTCTCTTTCTGAGGGAAGAATCAGCAAGCTCACTAGGAGCAAAGAAATTAAGAACTAGAATCGCATATGTCTTCTCTGGCAATGTAACTAGTGTCACAAGTGATGTTCTCAAGTCACCCCTCAACATTTGGATCTTTTTCTGAAAGGCTGACAAATATGAAGGTTGGGCCTCGACCAATCTCTTCTAAACTCATTCCTCAAAGGCATCGATGCAGGAATCCACTACAGAAATGTGCTCCTGAATAGTAGCAATGGTGAATATCAGGCTATCCTCCTCTGAGTCTGTAATAGCCTTCCGGACCTATAACCTAATCTATTGAATAAGCTAAGTTAGTTGTTACTCAGCATATGATAGTCTCTGTACCATTGCCTGAATAGAAATGGCGAACACATAGAACAAGACCACTGTAGTAGTGTGTGACGCAGTGGCCTCTAGTGCAGTAGCAACAATAGTGGGCCCTCTCTTATCAATTGCCTAAGGATGCTAGGGTCTCTCCTCAGTAGTATCAATAATAGTAGTAGGAGAGGTAGTCTCCGAACCATCAAGTGTTGGCACTGAGGCGAACATCTCTGGCAGAGGAGGAGTTTATGCTTGTCGGAGTGCCACTGGGTTATTATCAGCGTTTATCATGAAGGAATCCAAATTATTATGGGCCTCAACTAACTGGTCAAGTTGGTGCAAAATCTTCACCCTAGACTCAACATAGAATCTGTAGATCAAAACAGGAAATGGGATGGTGGTGCCCCTCTTCAGTGCTGACTCATATATCTACTCGGTAATGAGTTGGGCCCAATCTATATCATAGTAATTTGCTATCAAAATACAATACATTTGATGCTTAAAAGTTAGGATTTTGTTTGTTCTGAATGCGACATTTATGTTCTTCATGTGTTTTTGTGCTTACTTTTGCAAGAAATCAGGTTGACATGATTTTGGGGCAAACTGTAGATTTTTCTGGTTTTTGGTAATTTAGGAGATACTCTACAAGTCATAGAGCATTCTACGATCATAAGTGGGTTCCATGAATATTTCCAATAAAGTTTTATTTCTAAAGTTCAGCCATATGAGACTTCTATACGAGTCGTACTCTACGACTCATATAGAGTAATTTTGTGGATATTCCAGTGAAAGACCAGTTGATGCAGATGAACTCTATGAGAGTGCAATATGAGTCTTGAATAATTCTACAACTCACAAAGTGAATCCGCAGAAGTGAAGTCCAAGATCTCAAAAGTTGAACACGAGACTCCGATTAGGACTCGTAATCAATTTATGATTCGTAAATGTCTTTCATAGCAAGTCAGCGACCAATTTTTCTAATTTTAAGGACTTATTTGTAAATACTATAAATAGTAATGTTTAGGTCAATTTTGAGGGGAGTACAATAGCGAATGTCACTAAAAGTACTTTTAGAGTTTTGTACCTAGAGAGTCAATATTTGAGGAGAATACAGTTGTGGATTCACTGTATCTACAAATCTTGTGATTCTTAATATATTTTGGATTTTCTTGTTCTTCAATTTAATTGGGTAAGTGATTAATTATGTTTTCTCAATTTATTATATCTTCATCTACCCATAGAATGAGTAGCTATATCTACAACTTGGGGTTGTGGGAACCATGAAGATCTAACCAAATAAAATTGGATAATTTACATTACTTGGAATGGGTATTTACATGCATTAATCAATTCTCTTCAGTTTGTATGTTTTCTAGTGGTGGCAAACATTAGAACTTGCCTAGTATTACCTTCCCGATTCAGGTAGTAATGAATAGAAAAAGATATTGATTAACAGTATTCAATAATGTGTTTTCGTCTAATCAACTGAACTAGACTAAGGGGAGCTTAACTGGAACTATGGGTAATGGTTAGTATTTCAAAATATGGAGATGGGACAAGTCATATAGTGAAATTCTCCTTTCACCTTTGACCAAAGGTCTTGGTGAACTTAAATTACCGTCCTACATGATATACTCTAGTCTAGAATTAGGTTATCCAAAGATACTGAGTTGGTGAATCACGGGAATACAATTCTCAAGTTTCGATCCATTGTTGATTATCTCTTACTTTAGTTAGTTTAGTTTGTTTTCATGTTGAACATTGCAAAACTCTCTTCGAGGAATTGAGCTGTTAACTACTTTAATTGCGTATTGCTAAATTCGTTGCAAATCTTCGTATTCTCTGTAGGATTTGATCCTAACCTTGGTTAGGTTATATATTTGACAGCGACCGCTTTATCCTCCAAAAAAGAGGTGTAACTTAGGTGTGATCAAAGATAATGGTGCCATTGCCGAGGAATATGACTAGACTTGATTGAATTTACTAGTAATTGTAATTAAAGTGTTAATCAATAGTTCCCTCGTATTTTACTTTTATTTTTACTATTTTGTTTGTTTGCAGGGTATACTAGTAGTGTATGCCCAACATTAGGAGTCAAGGCAATTCCTTAACTCAAAAAAATCATCCATAAATCCAAAGAATTACAAGGGGAATGGCCCAAGAAAATGCTAACATCGTGGGTAATGCATCCTTGAATCAAAATGTTAATGATGATGATCGGAATGACACTTACCTCCTTTGGAGAATATTCCACAACCTAGGGATTTCAATGACCATGCTTACTGGTGGAATTAATATAGGTTAAACCCTATGTCTATGGATGTGATCGGGGCTATTGCATTGCCACCACTACCGGCTGACACAAAGTTCACTGTTTCCTATTGGTTACTTCAAATGTTGCAAAATTTTGGATTATTTGTGGGCCTAGATCATAGAATCCATATAGCCACTCGCACAATGTGGCATTTGTTTGTAAGAGTGTGATGGGGTCACAAAATCTATCTATGGATGAAGTTGGACTTTGTGTTTTCCTATTATCTCTTATGGGTAATGCTGCACTATAGCTACCTGAGCTTCCACAAGGTCTGATCACCACTTGAATAGAATTGAATAGGGATTTCTTAGCAAGGAACTTCATTTAACCAAACAGGATCAAAATAGTGGACCAGATCAATTAATTCAAGCAATTCCCTTGTGATTCAATCCTTGATACATGGGAGCAATTCAATAGATTCTTGAGGAACACACCATACCATGAGATTCATAGGAATGTCCTGGTGGAAAATTTCTACCGAGCTCTGGATGCCAATAGTCAAGCATGCATTGATGCCCTCTTGGGAGGTCAGTTTATGCAGCAGCCATTCAAAAAGATTCTTGAGCACATGAACATGGTAGTCAAATCTAACCATTTGTGGAAGCCTAGAAATGGACATTGAATGGATTGTGCAAGCACTATTTATATGAGTTTTAATCAGGCAAATGTATCCCCACATAGTAATGATATAGGAGACAAGAACTCAAAAATTGTGGGGATGCTTGACCAGTTGTTAAAGAGGGAAGATACTCAAGATGAGACATTGAAGGATATCAAGTTCGACATCGATAAGACAAACCCGAGGGTGGACCAACACTTTGTGGACATTAAACAATTCAATAGTCACTTTGGACCTGTGTCAGCACAAATGGATCAAATTCAAATAGACATGATGAGAAGCTCCAAGAAAGGGCAGAAATTCGTGATAACAATGCACCAGATCTTGAGGAAGTTTGATTACTCAAGCTATCTAAGTCGTGCTGCAATAATAAATTAGGCTCTACTTGGGAGACAACCCAAGAATATTTTATGTTTTAGTTTAGTGTTGAGTTTTTTCAATTTTTGGATTCTTAGGTAGTTGTTTGATTGTGTTTTGCTTACTATTTTTAATATTGGGTTTGTTACGTATAGTGTGCAAGTGAATTTTTTAAAGAGTATGCAGGTAAGAGACTAAGGAAGCAGATTTTGCTGAGAAATGCATCAGTTATAGTTTCTATGAATGGGTTTACGAGTCGTATTGCACTTTACAACTCATAAACTCATCTCGTAGATATTTACAGTGAGCATGAATAGTGTGCACTCAACCTATAAGGCAACTTTACTCCTAGATAAAACTACGAGTCATGAATGGGGTTCATGCAACTCACGTAAGATTCTAAATTTTTCTAAGTGTTGAGAGGTCTACGAGACTAAGGCTTATGAGTCATAGACCCATCTATGACTCGTAATCGGGGTTTCATAGACCCAATCCCAGTGATTTTAACCATTGACCCAGTAAGGGTATAAAAGGGGGTCAAAATATTTTAACCCCACTTTTACCCTATTGATCGTAATTTCCCTAATTTTTCATTCCCCTCCCTTTTCCGACCAACTTCTAGCTCTTGTGACCTATTTATCGATGAATTTTCTGATAACTAGGGTTTGTGGTTATTCATTCTCTCTCACCTTATTCAAATTTATTTCAACTTGTGGTAAGTTCCTGACTTAATTTTGATCATTGATTTTCTTTTTTCCTAATTAGTTGATTTGTTGATAATGATTGAGTTGGGTATTTTAGGATGAAAATCATGTTGAAATTGGAATTGTATATCTGAGATTGAATTCCCTATGGTTTAATTAGTTAATTGATTCCAGAAATTGGGTATTTTGGCTTTATGTATGATTAGTTATTGGTGCCTATCAAATTATCCATCATGTGTACTTGAATGAAAGTGAGTGATTATTTCCTGTAGAATTGATGACTGCTTTAGATACATTTTAGTTTAAACAAATGTGGGTTAGTCGGAATCCTAGGGTAATTGATGGTGTTAACAATGTTGGGGGTTGTTGGTTGTATGCTAAACATGTGAGTGTGCATTTTTTTGCTTCGATGCTGGTAGAATTTAGGATTGAATATGTTCTTGAGGTCTGTGTAATGAACTTAGATAGATCAGGTAAATAAAATTTCATGTTCATGAGAGCCTTTTAACAATCATAGATTGCTCTACAAGTCGTAATTTCCCCTCGTGGAAAATTTCAGAAACTTGATAATATAAGTATTCATCAGAGGAGACCTTTTATGAGTCATAGATCACTTTATTACTCTTAGATAGATCTCGTAGATGCTTGCCTAGGTTTTAATTACCCTTTGTAATTCAATACGAAACTAATTTACAACTCATGAAACACTTTACAAGTTGTACCTAGGTCTCATATAAACTTCCAGTGAACAATATTATTTTGAAGCAGTGGATACAAGAGCACTTTCCGACTCATAGTGCTTACTATAACTCATAAAGGGGCCTTCGTAGATCCTATCTACAACTGATTCAATGGAATTTTCGCTTTTTATTTCCTGATTGTTGGGGCTAATGATAGTTCGTTTATGTTTATTTTTCAAACATTATGGCCAAAAAAGGAAATCGCTTGAAGATTGAGGCTTTTAGGAGGAAGGTCATGGATGAGCCTACAGATGACAATCATTCTGGTGTTGATCAGACCGGTCAGCTGAGTGGGTCATTGGTGATGTATCATGCCCAGCCCGACCTAGAGATACCTCGACCACAGACTAGAGTTGTTCTCAGGTCTGGGCAGCCTTAAGCTCAGAGAGTTAGTCCTTCCTAGTCTAATAAGGAAGGTATTAAGGAGACAGGGAGTAACATGCCCCAGATGACCCCTTCTAGGGAGGAGCAGAGTTCAGTTGGAGCTCCGAGGACAGAGGAAATGTCGAGTCCTCCGTTGCACAATTTTCATCATCAACACTGGATACTACTACTCGTTGGCGGTGCGTCGAGGGTGTGGCGGCCATATTGTTTGAGGGAATTCAGCCCAAAGAGTGAGGCAAACCCACCCATTCGATATATGAGGAGTTCAATGTTATAAATGACAGACTGAGCTGTGTCGAAGGTCTGAAGGACACGATGATACATTATGTGCTCGAGTGGTTGACAGAGGCACTTGGTTGGTACTCCCCGATTATGGAACAAGAGTTTTATACATCATATGTAGCTATGATTCAGTGCAATCTTCCCAAGGGGAAGAGACCTATCACTCAACATACATTGACAGAGGTATGACTAAGAGGTTGGTGGGTCGACATTTCTAAAGAGACAATCTGTTATGGTCTTTTTGGTCAAGAGTACCATGCTCGGAGTTCGATAATGGAGTTTGACTACACGTTGGCAGGGCAGAAACTCACTGATTATGAAGGATCCGGTACATAGGACCTCATTACTGAGATGGGTGGCCGATCACATTACAGAGCAGGGTCCAGAGCCTGCATTGGTTGCCACCCACACGGAGCCTATTATCAAAGATTCACTCTCTTTCCCCACCAAAATTTTATAGGTGGTTGTTAGATCCCATATCCGGCCTACTCTGGTGGATAATAATTTGACACCAGAGCGGGCAATATTAGTTTTCGACATCTTGGCTTGTTACAATATTGACTGGGCCCGACTCATAGCTTCTTAAGAGAAAGAACCTCTGAATTCAGTTTTGTCATTAGGATATGAGGGAAATCGGCGGAGCATATTCATGAGTCAGCACTCAAGAGGGCCACCTCCATCCTATTTCCAGTTTTGATCTACAGGATCTGTCTTGAGTCTAGGGTGGATATTTCACACCAGCTGGACAAGTTAGTTGAGGCCCAGCATACCTTGGAGCCCAGCCTGATAAAGGCTGACGGTGGACTCCGGCGAGCGCAGACCCCACCACCATCACAAGTGTTTGCCCCAAAGAGACCACCTGAGGGTTCGACGACTGCCACCACCACTACTTTTGTTACTACTACTAATGAGAGACCCCAGTAGCCCAAGGCTGTCGATATTGAGAGGGGTCCTACTACAGCTGCTCCTGCACCATAGGCCACCACTTCACAACCTTCTACACCGGGCATAGTTTATGTGTTGGTTGTTTTTGTTCAAGTAATGGCAATGATTATCACGTGCTAAAGCCCAATTATCTCAGCTTATCTAGCAGCTCAGGCCATAGGTCTGGCTGGCTATTGTGGATTCAGAGGTGCATAGCCAGGCGTTCACCATCTCTACTATTCAAAAGTGTGTTTCTGGAGTGGATGCCCATATTGATGCCTTTGAGGACTGGGTTCGCAAGAGGTTAGCTGAGACACCTTCAAATTTGAGAAGTTTAGGGATGACATGATAACTTTACTTGTGGTGCCTATGACACTACCAGAGACTACATATAGAGAGCTGCTATTTGATTTATTTTCCTTCGTAGAGCCTTCACAGACTTCCCTCGGGAAGAGACCTTGCATGTATGCATAGTTAGATGAGAGAAATATACGTGCAAAGGTTTTCAAGGATGATGAGCAAGAGGAGGACAAGCTCGGGCTAACGTTGAGGACATTGAGGCTAGCTTGTGAGAATGATAGGGCGAGGGGTATTGTCCCCTCCAAACAGAGTGGAGCAGCTAAGGAGACTACCTAGTAGGAGGGGGATGTCCATACGGAGCCACAAACTGGACCTTAGGCACCAAGGTATGTTTTTAACCCCTACTTATTCTAATTTTGCTTGATTTGGTGCATTGGTGACAATGCACTAGTTGTTCGATGGAGTGTGGGTAGTTATGGGCCTTGCTGAAGTTTGAGCAGCATATGGTCCATAACTACCCTATATTTTGATCCCGAGGTTTTCTTAACTGTATTCTTTTTCCTCGTGGATATTTAATTTCTATTGAAATGACACATTTAGGATGTTTAGATAATATTTGTAGCATATCTTACTAACACTTATGGCGTATAGCATGTTTTTATGTTTGGTTTTGAAAATTGGTACTCACCAAAAATTTTTTATTAGTAGTTAAATGGAAACCATGCATGTTTGGATGTTTGGCAATAGTTGTTTTGATAAGTCAGGGTAATCGAGACATAAAGCATGATCTGTGAGTCACTTGTTGATAATGTATGCGATGTCATGTGATCGTGAGCTTATTTTGCTAGATTCGTGCATTTTATGCTAATTCAGAACTTGCCCTTTAACTCTATGTTAGATTATACATTAAATGGATTAGGAAGGGATCTTAGGCCTTTGTTCTTTAAATTAGTCCACTTTAGTCTAAAAATTACCAACCAAATGAAATTTTATCCCTTGTTCCAAATATTTGAGCCTTACATGTACCAATTCTTTCAAAAATACCTAACTAACTTAACCACTTCTATTGAAAAACCTTGAAGTTGGCCTTGGTCTGTCCTTGAGCATTGTGAACCTTGACTGAGGCCAAAAACCTAAGTTGAGGGTGGCTATCGAAAGTGGTCCTGATTTGGGGAATAGATATTATGTACTTCAATACATGCTAAAAGTCTAAGTTGAGGGTGACCGGTGTAGGGATAAAGTCATAAAAATATTATGGTCAGTTGGGAATGAGGAGAAAGAGAAGAAAATCATGTACCAGGTGCAAGAAAAAGAAAAAGTCTCCTTAGATTGAGATTAAAAGCAAAATGAAGTGTATAACTGATGCAAAAGTTGAAAATTGAGAAGAAAATACCTGGAAAAGCTTGAATGTGGAAAAAGGGAGAATAAGGTGAAAATATTTGAGTTGGTAAGGTGAAAGTGTTCAAAAACATAGTTCAAGGATAATTTTAGTCATATTTTTCCAAAATGCTATACCAAAGCCACCTGAGCCTACTTTACAAGCCTCGAAAGTCCTAAAGTGATCCTAGTCTAGTTGGTTGAAAATCTGAGTCATGAGTATAGGGGCAATCCTACTGTATTAGTCATTATGCATGAACAACTTTTATGAGAGTGAGTATATTTGCATAGTCCCAAAGCTAAATTTGAAATCATCATTGAGTGTAAAAAATAAGACTTCATTCTATGAAGGCATTTGCATTGCATTATAGCATTTGACTTGTTCAGTGATTGTGGACTGTAGATATTACCTTGCTTGTCATAGTTGTGTTGTCCAATGCATTAGTGTCCATATTGTTATTATGCTAGCTATTATCTATCTCTATGCATTTTGACTATGATGCCTATTTCTTATTGCATTGCATCCGACATACTTAGTACATTCAAATGTACTAATGCATACTCTATGCCTACATGATGTCACCATGTAGGAACCAGGCACCGCTTGATCATTCTCCTTCTCCACGTGGCTAGTTCGATTGTCCTACATGCTTGTTGGTGAGTCCTCCATTTTGGGGACTTTTCTTATGATTCTTGATACATACTAAAACTATCTTTCTATTGGGTATATATTGACTATAAGGTGAGCCCGGTTGTTTGTCTTGCCCCCCGCTCGACCGTTATTTTCAGCACAAGCCAAATACCCCCAATTTTAAACCATGCTACCATAATTTCATCGAGCAACCAACAATCACAAACTCATATCGAACACCTGATCAACAAAACATGGCAAGATGTGATCATCACAACCAAACAATAATAGCGATTTCACAATTTGGAACAACCCTAGGGAATTCTAGTCGACACCAACCTAATTCTTATTCCTATGCATAAATTTCCCCATGGGTACTCTTAGTACTAATTTCAAACACACAATCATTCTAGAATGCCAAAAGACACTAAAGTATCATGAAAATTTAACCAAGAAACATACCTCAAGGGAAGATAATCAATTGTTTCACCTCAAGGGAATATAATCAACAATTGAATGGAATGAGAGAAAGAAGGCAGAAACCCTAGATTTCAATATCTTCGCCGGAAAGATCACCAAAAAATGATGTTGGTATGTCGGGAATTGATTGAAAAGTGGGGATAAGTATTTTGCTGACAAGAATAGGGGATTAGGGTTTAAAATGGGGAATCAAGTAAAATGCGGAATTAAGGGTAAAAGATGATTTTGACCTTTAATATACCCCAACCGGGCCAACTATTAAAATCATTGAGTCGGGTCTAAGAGACCCCGACTATGGGTCGTAGGCCTGACTACCACTCATAGGTCCTGGTCTCATAGATCATTAAATACTTAGAAAAGTTTTGAAAACATACCTAGGCAATGCGAACACCATTTTCGACTCATAGCTTGGACATAGTAAGAGTGCTAACTTTAAGATCATCATTGTTACCCTCTACGAGGCATGACTATGAGTTGTAATGCGCACTACAACTCTAAGGCCTGGTCGTAGATGCTACTTCAAATGCTATTTTCTTCAAATTTTCATCACTTGCTTGACACCTGAAAACCAACATCTCAAAATACACCAATCTTCAAACAAAACAACTGATTCAATATCTTCAAAATCAAATCAAAAAATTAATCCACTACCTAGAAATTCAAACAACCAAAATAACCTCAAAACAATCCAAAAACATGAAAAGTACTTGGGTTTCCTCCAAAGAAGTGACTTGTTTAATGTTGTGGTTCGACTTAGTCATTCATGAGTACTTAGGCTTCCTCATTGTTTGATAATCTCTGATCACCATTTCTTGCATTTCTCCTTCAATCACCTTGCATATGTTCCAATTGCGTGGAAACAATATCAAACTTGTCATCAAGTCATTGGATTGCCAATGCTTGTCGGTCCAGTTTTTAATTCACCTTAATCATATCAAATTTGATTTCTTTCATCATGTCCTCTTTTGTATCTATTCTCTTGATCAGTTTTGCAAACATGCCCTCGATCTTGGAAGATTCACCCGTAGTGCATTGTTGGTGTGGCAGCTTGAACCAAGGGTTTTCTCTATTCATTGTTTCTTGGTTAGAATGGTCCTCGGACATACTAGTTTGGGCAACTGGGTGCTCATGAAGTTGTTGGTACATCTGATAAACTGCAGAAAACTTGTTCATATATTTAGTGACTTCAGCAAACGTTTTCTTCTAAAATGACTAACAATCCCCTCAAAATAGAGCATCTACTTGAGCTTGCTGTGTAGAGTTTAGTGCTCTATAGAAGCTCGCCACAAGTTCATCATTTGGAAGACCATGATTTTGGGCCTTCTCCGCTAACCCTTTATACCTTTCCTAGGTTGAACATAAAGAATCACCAAGGACTCATCCGAAGTTGACGATTTGTATTCTACTGTTGGTACTTGTCAGGTTTATCATAGAAACTTACTATGAACACTCTTTGAACCTCTCCCCAGTTAGTGCACCCATCTTTAGGAAGCATAAACCACTACTTTGCTACATCATATCAGAGAGTCATTAGAAAGACCTGAAGGGCTATCGTGTCCAAAGCTTGATGTTGTGCTCCCATAACTTCTCTACATATCTATGACAACCTTTGTAGATGGGAATGAGGGTCTTCTGATGGATGACCATAGAATAGAATAGTTCTCTATTGTGATTGAAGTAGGTCACTTGTGATGGCAATTTGTTCCTCGGCCATTGCTTGGTATCTTGTTGAATATCTAAATTTGGCTGGAACAAATATAAAAACTCTGCAACGTTCCTGTACAAAAAGAGCTAACAAAAATGAAAAATAAGTACAAGAGAATCTTGAAATTAACACTTGAATTAACTACTAGTTAAATCAAGTCAAAAACCTAGTTGTATTCCCCGACGGTGGCCCCATAAATTTTGATGTTCATGATCTAACAGTAAAGCGGTCACTATCTAGTATAAACCTAACCAAAGGCTAGGGTTGAATCTATAGGGAATAAAGGGCTTGACCAAATTTACTCACCAACAATCATTTTAAGTATCAATCAACTATATTCTCTATAAAAGGGGGAGGGTTGCAAATTGGAGTGAAATAACTACAAAAACTATACTAACAATCATGAAGAGACAATCAATTGGAGGATCAACTTAGGAATTGTGTTCCCCATGATTCACTAACCCAAATATCTCAGATAACATAACTTTAATTAGGACATCACATGCAGGACAATAACTTAGGTTCTTCCATCCCTTTGTTAAAGGTGAAGGTTGAATTTCACCATGACGCATGGTTGGCAACCATGGTGTGCCAAGTAATCGTTACCTATTGTCCTAGTCAATCTCTCCTTGGTTGGCTTTAGCTGATTAGACGAGAACACATCAATTGAATCCTATCACCCATTTTCTTTTCCTATTCATCACTACCTTGGTCGGGATCATAACACTAGGCGGGGTTTGGAGTTGGCCACCACTAAACAACAAGCCATGGAAAGGAAAAATGTATAATACATGCAAATATCCAATTAAAGATATGCAAATAATCTGGGTTATCTCAAGGTAGCTACTCATGGTTCCCATAAATCCAAGTTGTGGGGCTTTAGCTACTCTTAGCTTGGCCAAAATCACAAAAAATGAACAAAATAGACATAATTGTGAGATTGCCCAAAGAAGATGAAGAACAATAAACCACCTTGATTTTTGGATTCACAAGCTTGAATAATGGAGTTAAATTACAAGTGATTCCAATCCCCAAATCGGGTCTTCAAAGTGAAACCCTAAATATCTACTCTAAAACCCTAAAAGATTCTCTCTAAAAAGGATATTCAATTCTCTATAATATGATTCTCTTCTAAAAATCCTAACTTATACTATTTATACTATTCACAAAAAGGATTTTAATATAAATAGGAAAAGTTGGTTGGCAGTAGTTATGGCTCGTAGGAACAACTCGTAGGGCAACCTACGAGTCATAATCTGGTTTTCGTAGTCAGAACTTGGCATTTTGGATTTAATTGCTATGACCCATACTACGAATGGTGGTGTGCTCTACAACTCGTACTCTGGGCTCGTATGGTTGAACTTCAATTTCTTAAATTTTTATTTTTGGAAGTTGTTAATCAGTATGATCATCCCCTATGACTCGTAGATTAGGCTACGACTCGTAGTGGGTCTCGTACGTCCTCAAATTCAACAAGTCTACTATTTTTCCTCAAGATTAAGCTGATGTGTATTTTCTGTAAAAATAAACACAAAACACATAAATACCATAATAAGTCGCGTTGAGAACACACAAAATCTCTTGTTTTGGGCACCAAATGATCGCCTGTTTGAGGATGAAGAATTATGTATCATTAAAGACAAAACTTTTAGAGGTAAGACTAAGGAAGCCATACTTGACTCAGATGGTGCTTTGAGGATTGGCGGCTAGCTATGCCTGAGATAGGTGAGTTAATCAGATTGATATTAGAGGAGGCTCATTCCTATTACTCTATTCATCCTGGGGCAGCAAAGATGTACCATGATTTGAGTCAGCATTATTGGTGGTATATCATGAAGAGGGATATATCAGAATTTATGGCTAAGTGTTTCCTATGCCAACAAGTAAATTGTGAGCACTAGAGGCTAGGTAGATAGTTTAAGAGGTTACCTATCCTACACAGAAGTGGGAGAGGATTACTATGGACTTTGTGGTTGGTTTGCGCATATTGTAGTTGGTTATGACTCTATTTGGATTATGGCTGATCAATTGACCAAGTTCCCTATTTAATTTTGATCAAAGTGAAGTATACGATAAAGAAGTTGGCTCATCTCTATATAAGTTGGATTGTTAGACTTTATAGGATACCTTTTTTTATTGTCTTTGACCGAGGTTTATTGTTCACTTCCCACTTTTAGAAGGCTTTACACTATGGATTAGGTACTCGATTAGATATGAGTTTAAAACTTCACCCCCAAACAGAGAGGTAGTCTGAGAGAACCATCCAAGTACTATAGGATATGCTCTGGGCATGTGTTATTGGTTTTGTTTCCCAGCCGAACCAACACTTACCATTAGGCCAAGTTCGCACACAAAAATGGTTACTATTGTAGAATCCAGATGGCTCCTTCTGAAGGCTTGTATTCCTATAGATGTAGATCACCAATTAGTTGGTTTGATTTGTTACAGGGTATATCCTAGATATCTATTGAGGAATTCCATGGAACAAGTTTGGTTGATTCAAAGACGATTGTTGATAGCCTGGAGTAGCCATAAGAGTTATGTTAACAGGCAGACTCGACCCTTTGAGTCCATGGAGAGCGATCGTGTTTGGTTGAGGATTTCACCCATTGAGGGTATTATGAGATTTAGGAAGAAGTGCAAGCTCAATGCTAGGTTTATTGGTCCTTTTGAGATCCTGAGTCAAGTTAGGGAGGTGGTCAACCGACTTGCTTTGCCACCTAGTCTATCTTATGTAGATCTTGTATTTTATGTTTTGATGTTGATGCATTTTATCATGACACAAGCCTTGGGCCTAGACATGACCGGCGAATGGGGAACCTGAAGGAACCCCAAACAAGCCTCATAGCATATCATTACACATCCTTGGTCGCATAAGCAATTAAAATGAGAATAAGAGACAAACATAAAAAGGGGAATTGGGACTAAGGGAGCGAGAGGAAAAAAAAGGAAGTAATATTTAAATATCATATATGAGTCAAAGCTCAAGCATAATACTCAACTTGTCCAACAACACCTCTAAACATAGATACTTAGTGGGGGATGAGACAAGTAACCAGGCTCACCCTCCTAGTCAAAGTAGAAATAAAGGAGAGAGTATCAATCCATAGCATATGAATATAGAACAACATCCCTGGAATGAAGGACTCACCAACTAGCTTGAGAGATAAACGGACTAGGCATGTGGAGGAGGAGGATGACCGAATGGAGCTCAGATTCCTACATGGTAACATCATGTAGGCATAGTGTATACATTAGTGCGTTTGAATGTACTAAGTATGTCGGATGCAATGCAACAAGGGATAGGCAACATAGCCAAAATACATAATAATAACAATCAATAGATAGCATAGCAGTAATATGACATGTATGATGGACGCTTGAAGTAAACACGCTTATATAGAATATATTAGTAGATAAGAAGAGACCATCAACATAGACCAACAAACTAGTACTCAGAATCCAAGGCTTAGCACCCTCTACGTAGTGATCAAGGTACCAACCCCTCAACAAGGTTAATGGACTTAACACCCTCCATTATAGTGGCCGTGGTACCAACCCCTCAACAAGGTTAATGGACTTAACACCGTCTATGAAAGTAGTCAAGGTACCAACCCCTCAACAAGGTTAATGGACTTAACACCCTCTATCAAAGTGGTCAACGTACCAACCCCTCAACAAGGCTAATGGACTTAAGACACTCCATCAAAATGGTCAAGGTACCAACCCCTCAACAAAGTTAATGGACTTAACATCCTCCATCAAAGTGGTCAAGGTACCAAAACCCCCACAAGGCTATGGTCAACATGTAACACTATAGAACCTCAGCAAGAAATTGACACATATACAACATACTTTCATCATCATAAGATCATACATCGCATATGCCAAACATTAGGCCTTCAATAACTTAAGAATCATAACCCAGATATTTTATCAAACACTTGGCGGGTGTGTAGCACTAGTATAAAATCATGCAATTCAAGAGTGAAATCATGCAAGAAAACTTGAAGTAAAATGGTCCACCAATACTTAGTAGTACCATCTTGCAAATTACATTGAAAACCCTCATCAAATATCAAGAGAGATCATAGTTCTATAGCTTAAAACATGCATAATCATAGTAGGTAAATCATCTAATGTTATAGGCTTAAAAATGAGTAATCAAGTATTTCAAACAAACTTTCATAAAATGCCAATATAGTATATGATCATAATCTATAATGAATAATACCCATAAGTATCACAACTTGGAAACATATAATTTTCATAAAAGTGGAAGATTGGGCTTCATGGGTGAAATGTACCCATGAATGAAACGCACATACACTAGACCTTGAATTTCTTGAAATTTATTTGCTAAAGACCTGAAGTTTAGAAGTGGGTCTTGGAATCGAAAGCGTTCTCTTGAGTTTTCTTGAATTTGTATTGGGGTTTTAATGGATGCTCTTATGATGATTTGAGAGTCTATTCCAATTGGGAGGAGTGAATTTGATCTTTAGGAATAGGGTTATGTCTTCAGAAGGTGTTAATATAGCACTGAAATTCCCAAAACATTAACAAGAATTGCTAAATTTGTGAAATGCCATTAATGAGGTAGAATTTGGCAAAAACTCGTATATACCCCTACACATACAATTTCTATGAAAACGAGCACTAGGTGCTTTCTTTTTCTTCTTCAGCTGTGCCTCATTTTTTAACTCATTTTGCTATCATTTTCATTTAAAGGCACCTTTTCTTCCTTTTTCTCTCACCTGGCACATGATTTTCTTTTCTTTCTTTCTACCTTTACTAATCACCTAATTTTCGTTACTTTAACATAACATAAGCTACCCTCAACTTAGGAATTTAGCTTGAGGTGAAGTACAAAATATCTATTCCTTAAACTAGGGCCACCTTTGGTAGTCACCCTTAACTTAGCCCATGAATAAGACTCTACTCGATGTGACATGTTCAACTTCGAGGACCATTGTTAAACCTAGTTCTCTGAAACCAAGCTTGTGACATCCTAGACCTAGGGTCTAGGTGTGACATGACGAATGAGAACTTGAGAGTTCCCAAACAAGCCTTATAGCATATACATACACATCATCAGTTCAAAAGCACGTAATAAGGCAATAAACACAGTTCTAAGGGATGAGAAAGTCTGACTCTTGCTATAGAGATAGAGATTAGCAAGATGCACATAGCAGAAAGCGCATAATAACTAAGCGGTGGCTAAGTATCAGTCAGTGCTATGGAAATAGAAGGGTCTAAGGAATTTCCATATTTCCACAAATCATCAAGAACATATCATTACCTCATCAATGTCAATAGATAGCCATAATCATAATCTCCATAAGAAAATTGCATAACATAACACAAATCTGTACATAGAGTTTACATTTTGTCCAACAAAGCCTCTATTCGTAGAATAGGATGGGGGTCCAAGACACGTCCCAGGCACACCCTCAAAGTAAATACATAAGAGAAAGTAGCATATTAGGTAGATAGAAGGTGGTTAGTCCTTGGCTGCTAGGACTCATCACCACAAGCAACTCTCACAATCCAAACTAACTGTCAAGAGGTGGATGAAGATAGTCTCCGATCTTTACATGGTTAGATCACGTAGGCAAATAACATACGTAAGTACATTTGAATGTAGTAAGTATATGGGCAGGCAATGCATATGAGCTCACCAAACCTATATTCAATGTTAGATGACAAGGGCACTATATAAATAGAAGTATATATACAAGGAAGAGTAATATATCAATATGCTATGAATCCATGATGCATAAAGTGCCATAATACTTCAACATACGGGGATGAGACCTCAACTGACATCTAGACTGTGCAAGCTACTACATGGAATTCTAGTGTCTTTCCCACACTGAATAAGATGTGATCTACTTGTCAAAGACAGACCATACATCTACTAATGGGCCACCCATTTTGGAGAAACAACCTTACCTTATGGGCATCGCAATTTTGGTAAGGATTTTTCATGAGCATAATATAATCATAACCTTATCTTATAGGCCTCCCATTTTGTAAGGATAACCGTAAATATGAACCCATATTTGGCACATAGTTATGGAACTTAGGCACTGGACCCTCAGAGATAGTCCCTCTCCCCACATGTTCGCTTAGTACAAAATCATCATCCAACAAGAATACATAAACATATGCATGCTTTCAAAAGAGGCATAAGTCCTTCAAATCATTTTAATGCATACTTAGGCTGAAAAGCCCAACATTATTCATAGTCATGCATACTTGGGCTAAAAAGACAAATCATACTTCAAGTCATGCATACTTGGGTTAAAGAGTCAATTCATACTTCATGTCATACTTTCATGCATAGTAATAGCCCATTCATACTTGCACAGGTTGGTGTAAATACCCATAATTGCTCAAAGAGCCATATCATAGACATTATGTGATCATATGTCATGTCATAACCATATTTTTCTTAAAATGATAATCATCAACATAATTGAGTCTTAGCCCACATCATAAACTTCATGAAAATCAATGTTCATAATGCACATACCATGAATGAAGACAGAAAAGCATGGGGAATAGATCTGATTCATACTTAAAATAACAATATAATATGAAATCCAAGTAAATCCATGAAGAAATTCACATTTAAAGCATATTTGAGATTACTCAAACTAAATTTAACAAATAAAGGGGACATGCATATTCAAATATTCATAATACCAATGCAATTCAACATATTAGGGCTTAAATCATTTTAAAAAATATCAATTAAATACAGTTCATATCTCAATAGAATAAAAAAATATTAATTTAAAAGACTCATATTTAACGTATGCTTAAAATTCATAAATCAAGGAGTAAAAAGTATTTGGGATCTTCATGGTTGAAAAGGACCATGAATCAATCCCACATACCTTAGATAATTTAGAAGAATCAAGAAGAAATTGTTTAGAGAAGAAGACCCTACCTTAAGCTCCAAGTTAAATCTCCATTGGCACACTTTAGAGGAGTTATTAGAAGAGAGAATTTGAATATTTTAAGTGTGATGGATGAATTTGTAAAAGAATGGAGTATAGGTCTTTTAACGGGTTTGGGATAGGCTAGAAAGTCACTAATGACCCTTAGGAATAACAAAAATTATAAGAAAGCCATTAATGAAACGAGCATTAAAAAGAGTCCTGGTGGCCCGTTAAAAGGCACCACGGCCCATAAAACTTACCATGGACCGTAAAAGTGTCTGTGGTTAGGGTATTCAGACACTTAGCCAATTTTTTAGACTAAAGACATCTACGTTGATGGTTCACAGTCCATTCAAAGATGCACTGACCATACAATGGTCTGTACAAATGGCCCAACTTTCGAGATGGTAATTTTATACTTAGAACCATAATTTAGGATGAGGGCTTCAAAAAACACCTCACCATGATGTGGTGGAGACCACAACATCCCCACCACGGCTCGTGGCGACTTGTATGTCTTGTTCAAGGGCCCGATGATCTGCCTTAGCCAATACATTTTTTAAAGGTTGGGGTGCCTTCTAAGGCCCTTTCATGGCCAATAGTGAGGACACGACTCGTGAGAGGTTCCCTAGATGGCCACCAATCCCAAAATCCTTTCTTAAGCCACATAAATTCTCCATGGGTCACACACCTCTAGAAACTTGATTTAAGCATGAATAAAGTCTCACGAGATCTGGGTCCTTACAATATGAAAAGGCAATATTTAACTATCAGTCTATTTCTTAAAAATATAATCATGAATTAACTCATTAATTCATGATTCATGTGGTAAGAGAATTGTCCTTTCATCATTACAAAATGTATTGATCGGTGAGAATACTTTTTCACCATCATTCATGTGAGGAAAATACTTTCACAATCATTTGTTCTATCTTAAGAGATATTATTAAAACATAATTCATCATTTTAATGAAGCATAGAATCCTTGTCAAATTATGATCATAATTCTTAATAAAAAGTAGTGAATAATACATTGGTTCCATATGCAATCAACCTTAAATTATGTATCTTAATAAATTCATATATGATCAAGTAAAATAATACCAAATAAATCATAATTAAAATAATCCACGAAGAATGACATAATCCACAAATGAAATTGAGAAGAAGTAGAATTTGGAAACTTGAAATCTTTTGGGATCCACAAATCAGAAGGATCCATAAATTCATATCCACATACCTTTAGTGAATGCTAGGCTTGAAACTTGATAAGGGGAATTGAATCCATGAAACCATAGCTTGATGAAGAAGATGGACTTGGGAGAGAAATCCCTAAGAGACATTACGGTTTTGAGGAAATAAGAAGGACTGGCGTAGTTTTAAGAGTACAAGAAATAGTTATAGGGCATAAGAATAGCTTAAAGATAATACACCTTTAATACTCAAAGAATTGAAAATGTATAAATTATCTCTGAAAAAACTGTGGAACTGGTTTGATAGAAACCTTCTACAGTGTGCAGAATACCTTATAGGTTATGCAAGGCCTTTGTAGAAATAAGGGTGAAAATCTGAGTGCCTGATGTTTATTTCACAAGGAATTTCTACGACCTATAGTTCCTTTCGCAGGCCGTAGACACCACTCATGAACTCCCTTTTAGCTAAATTTATATTCTTATGTGTTGGTGGTGTTCTGTGGATCCTTCTATTGTCCATAGAACTTACACGCATTTTTGTATCTGGTCTATCCTACCAGACCGTAAAATCTTGATATCTGATGTTGGTTCCATGAATAGTTCTTTGGATCGTGGAATTTTTTATGAGTCATAGGACTTTTTATAGTTTTTGAAAATATTTTCCCAAATCTCAAACCCATTCCATAGTTGGTTCTATGGCTCATGGAACCTTATACAATCTAAAGCTAGGACTCGTAGAACTTGTACACAAGGTCAACTCTGCACTTTTCTTTCTTTCTTCGACTTTCAACTTATCGAGTATTACAATATCTCCCCTTGAGAGCATTTTCCCTTGAATAAGTCTGAGACCCCACTTATTTGGGACATTGAAATTGACTTATTCTTTTGGAATATAACTAATACTTCTTAACACATTAAGAAGGATGTTTAACAAATTATTTTATATGCACAATATTTGTATATTAACGGTGGTAGTAGAGTAAGCTGCAAAATAAAGATGGAAGTTATTATGAATGTTGTTAAGGGATTTTTCTGAGATTTTACAGCAAATGTCTCAGCGCTTTTCTCCTAATTTATAAAAAGTTATAATGCCCATGATCTATCAAATTGAAGGTCTATGATCTAGTTTTCAACGTAGAAAATCATTCATTCCTGGAACCTCATAATAGAGAGATATGCACGGATTTGTGAGACTATACAAGCAGGCACCTTCAAAAAGGTCCCCTAGCTCTAACCCAGTTCTACTTTATATACAACCATGTCCTATAATTATTTTCATTAAGAATGGATATAAATCAAGAAAAAAAGATCAACCCACCTTCCAGTACTTCTTGGATACTTAGATTCTCAACTTGAAAGTTTAACAAAAGTTGCTCTACATCACAAGCTTATCATCGTGGTATAATATTCTTCTTGATTTAGACTCTAGTTTTTGTTGTTGTAATGCAGAATTCATTTCAAGGCTTCTTTGTTGAGGTGACATCCTTTTTACAATCCTCCTTCATAATTTCATGTCCTAGGATCATTCTATAGGTTTTCGAGCCATGTTGCGGTGCATTTAATATTGTGTCTATGGCTAGCCCCTTTTTATTGGTTAGTTTAGGCGTTATTGTTATGTATTAATGGAGTTAAGGTGTTGGAAGGAATAGGGTTTTTATGTGATTCTTGGCGGCGTCGCATTTGATTAATTTTGGAGTGAAAGGCATGAGGTATGCCTAGTTATGTTACCTCTAGGATCTCTTTGATCCTTCGAGATATTGTTGGAGTACTTTTAATAAATTGAGTTGTTGTTAGTTGTTGTTATTGACCTCATATTATACTTTTCACGTGGATGGACATAAATGTGGTATTAGTACCTTATCGATTAATTACGACTCATTTTTTCAGCACTTTTAATTTTTACATTATTGTATTAACATTGGTTGGCCAAGCTTCAAAGAGACACTTTTTCGACTTTGGTAGAAAGGTATATTGAGAATTTTGTTTCTCTGCTGGAATGATCTTAGTCGATTAAGGTTGTTATGTCTAGTATATTATTGTATTTGATATGTAGTCCTATCCTATTGTATCTGCTATTACAATAGCTGATCTTGCACTAGTTACACCTGCTTTTAAAGGATAAAGTAGTCACGATCAAGAAATAGAACCTAACCAAGGTTAGGGTCGAATCTACAACGAATACGTAGACTCAAGAGAATTCAATAATTGCAATTCGAGTAGTTAACTAACTTGCTTCCCCAAAGGGGGGCTTTGTAATAATCAAGGGAAAACAAAACTAAACTATCTGACACAAGAGAGAAATCAATATGGAGAGAAACTAGGTTATTGTGTTCCCCATGGTTCCCTAACTTAGTATCACTAGATAACCTAATTCTTTTCTAGTGTGTAGCATGCAGGACGGTAAGTCAAGTTTACCAAGCCCTTTGGTCAAAGGTGAGAGGTGAAATTCACTATGTGACTTGGCCCATCTCCATAGTGTGGATTACTAATCCTTACCTATTAGTCCGAGTACAACCTCCCCTTAGCCCTGTTTCGATGATTAGACGAGAACACCTCAATCGAATCCTATTAATTAATCTCTTTTTCCTATACATTACTACCTTGGTCTAGTAAGTTACACTAGGCAGGTTCTAATGTAGGACACCATCGAAAACATGCAAAACAAAGAGAGTTAATTAATACGTGCATGCACACTTTCCAAGAATTATGAATTATCTAATTTTACCTTGTTAGTTTTTCATGGTTCCTACAACCCTAGTTGCAGATTTAGCTATTCATGCTTTGTGCAGATGCAAGAATTATGAATTGGAAGAAAATAATTGAATACTTACATAATTGAATTATTGACAAGCAAATTCAACTTCTAAGAGAATCACAAGATTAAAGATGAAATTAAAGCACAAATGTTCTTAAAATCACTCCAATGTAATCTCACTATTTTTTCTCTCTAATTACTGAGTTCTTTGAGTACTATGCTAATACTTTATGAAAAATAACCTAAAAGATTTATTTATAATACGTAAAATACAAGTCCTACACATAATAGGATAACTCCTCAGCACACCTCATGAAGGGGTTTACGAGCCATATTGCATTCCATGGCCTGTAATTGGCGTCTCGTACAATGTAGCTGGAACTTTGGCCTTCAAGTATACGACACCCCTCTATGGATCGTAAAGTGGTTTACAACCTGTAAGGGCGTTTCGCCTGATGAATCTTCAAAAAGTCCAAATCTCTTATCCTTAGGGCAAGAACCATGGTGTACGACTCATATATTGTTCCCTGAGCCATCTACCTGTTCGTAAAAGCAACATCAGAAAATCAGCCCTCATTGGAATTATCCCTGAAACCAGCTTCACAACTCGTAGAATGCTCTATGGCCCGTAAAGGGTCTCGTACTTCATCAAAAATTAGCAACTTCAGTATTTCTTTCCAAAATCAAGGCAAAACTTGGAATCCTACAAATATATCAAAAAACATATAAAACTAGCTAATATTGAATTGAGAATACACAAAATTCCAAGTTCTAAGCATTAAAAGTATTGTATTTTGACAACACATCAACACCCTCAACTTAAAAGTATTGCTTGTCCTTAAACACAGACTCAATCTTCATAGATGATACAGTAGCACATAGACCTCAATCCAATGTCATACATCACATCAATTCAAACTAAGATATCCACACCACCTTTTCAAAACAGAATCAGATATCCATCTAGAAAACTAATACAGACTATGCATGTGACAACACAACTATGAAAAGTGACGTACTATCAACAAATTATATTCGCTGGATAAGTCTAGTGCTAAAAATGCAATGCAAGTGTCCTCACAGAAAGAAGTCTCATATCTGAGACTCAACGATTTTTTCATGTAGAACCTCGGGACTATGTAAAATCATTCACTCTCACAAAAGATATTTATGCATCACGCCCAATACCATAGGTTTGGCCCTATACTCATGACTAAGATCTTCAACTACTTGGATTAGGATCACTTTAGGACTCTCTAGGCCTGTAACATAGGTTTAAGGGGCATTGATGTTGTATTTTGGGAACACAGTCACTAATGACCCTCCTTAATATTGCATTTTTCTACAATTTTATAATACCAATTCTGTTATTTTTATCTCATTCTCCCTTTCTCCTATTACAAGTTTTTTGGGGTGCTTTCTTTTCATTTTATAGCCTTGCCTTGCTTTTACACTTCATTTTTCTTTTCAGCTTACAACTACGACATCACTTATTTTTCTTGAACCCAATTCATGATTTTTCCCTTTTTCTTTGTATCACTAACTTTCCCCCTTATTATCATGTTTTACCCTTACACTAGTCGCCCTCAACTCAGGCTAAAAGCCTGAGTTGAGATGCACAATATCCATCCTTAGAACCAGGGCCAATTTTAGGAGTTTACAACTTACAAGGCAAAGTTAATTAGGTGTTTGCAAAGAATAGGTACATGTTAGGCTCAAATATTAGGAACAAGGGATATACTACAATTTTTGTTGGTCATTTAGGCTAAGTGGACTATTAAGAACAATGGCCTATGATCCTTTCCTAATCCAGTTAATCTACTATCTAACTTAGAGTAATAGGGCATGTTCTGAATGATCACACCATTCATGAATTTAGTAAATTAAGCTCACACTCACATGGAACTAACTATTATTAACAAAAGACTCTCAATTCATGTTTTTCATCTCAATTTATCCTTACATATCAGAAAAAATATTGTCAAACACGTAAATATGCATGGTTGCTATCTATACTATTAATCAAAATTTTTGGTGGGTATCATTTCTCAAACAAAAACAAAAAAACATGTTATATGCCACACGTATTAGTACTATATGCTAAGCATACTACCTAAACATCCTAAACATAATAGTTTAACAAAAATTAAATATCAATGGGAAGAAACAACATAGGGAAGAAAATTCTACGATAAAAAATGGGGGTAGTTATGGACCCAAGTTACTCATACTTCACTGAGGCCCATAACTACCCACACCCCATCAAAAGAAGATGTGCATTATCCCCAATGCATGTAATCAAAGCAAAATAAAACATAAGAGGTCAAAAATCATACCTAAGGTGCCTAAGCACCTAGGAATAATATGATCGACAGGCCATAAAAGCCAATTGTAGATAAGAAAACTCAGTTACCTGATTTTCTAAGTCCATCACAATGGATCCCATATGACTTTTTCAACATTTATTCTAACAGCATCAAAGCAAAAACTCAGACATCCACATGATTTTCACATCATAACCAAGACCGCAACATGTTATTTAAAGTATATACCCCATTGAAAGTGATTAAGCATGTTTCCTCAACTATCCCGATTTCGTATGGCAATTTCTCAACAAAATTACTTACCTATGTCATCATCCACTAATTTACACACAAAGTCAATTCATCGCACATGTTGAGTGATACAATAAGTGCCAACAAACTATTCAAAACATAAAATCAAGGCAACGATATCTAATTCCAGACTTAGAAAAATATTTAAACATGGGAAACCATAATTCCAATTTCACATATCTGTTTTGTGTCTAAACTACCATGCCCAAAATATTTTCCAATTCAATCATACAAGCATAGGCAAATTAAGAGTTTTGAATTAACCAAAAACTTACCAAGTTATGTGATTAAGTTGTAAAAGATGAAGAAGGTGAAGAAGCTCTAAACCATAGGTTGTCGAAAAATCATCAAAAATTTGAGGTACGGTCACCGTACGTAGCGAAATCACGTGGGGGTGGGGATGGTCGGATAGTTTTATCAATCAGGTTAGAAATGGGGTCAAAATATTTGACCCTATTATTTACCTTGACCGGGTCAACTAAAATATAATGGGCCTGGACTCTACAAAACCCCTATTATGGGTCATGGATTATGGTTTTGTAGAACATCCAAATCCTAGATTTCAGGACTGGATTTAATGGACAAGTCTATGAGTTGTAGAGTAATTTACAACTTGTAGAATTGGTCGTAAAAACCATAATAAGAAAAATTTCAAGAAACTTACCTGTGGTCCACGAGACCTATTCACACCATAGTTTTATCTATGGATCATAAAGTTGACATGTGCACTAGAATGCACAAAGTTTTGCTCACTAAAAATATCTACAATCATAGAGACACTTGTTGATGCTCTTTTCAGCCAACAATAGCTGACTTAGCCCTGTACCTATATATTCTTCATTGAACACACTATTATTCTATATGAAACCAGCCCAATGTCCAAAAATATGATCAAAATACAAGCAAATAAACTACTTATGAGTCCAGAAACTGAAAATAAACCTACAACCACACTTTTACATCAATAACCTTTGGTTTTCTCCAAAGTAGTGCCTGATTTATTATCATGGCACGACACAGACAAATTGGTGACACACCAATTGCCCAGACATCATTTTTCAGATCATCTGGCCATTTCATATATTGACAGATATTGAAGATGACCTTTTCGTTGTTCAATCTGACATAATGTGGACTGGCTACCATATCCACTAGTGCTTGCTCAGTGGCTAGGAACAGTCTTCCCAAGATAATTGGGATATCGAAGTTAACTTCACAATGTAGGATCACAAAGTTTGTGGGTAGTATGTACTTTTAAACTTTAACTAGCACATCATATAGAATCCCCACAAGCTTCTTCACTGTGTGATTGGCTATCAGCAACCATATGTTTGTCGGAGTAGGGGCCGCCAATCCTAGAGTTTTGAAGACAACAAGTGGCATAAGATTAATGTTAGCACCTAGATCACATAGTGCCCTTTCGAACTCCATATCTCCAATGGTGCAAGTTATGGTGAAAGCATCGGGATCTTTTCTCTTCTAAACGAATGATCTCGTAGCAATAGAATTACAATGTTGAAGCCCTTCGAAAATCTCCTGACTCATAGTGAACTTTTTAGTAAGCAGTTCTTTCATGTAATTTGCATTCCCTGACATCTTCTCCAATGCGTCAATGAGAGGGATATTGATGGAGAGTTGTTTAAGCATGGAGAAAGGTTAAACTTGCCTTCCTCCTCCCTTTTTATTATTCTTTAAGTGAAGGAAGGAGGAGGCCTAGGAACATGCTTCAACTTATGTGGGTGCATTAGCAGCTTCGCTCACCCTATCCTTGACATAATCATCTCCTACATTTGTAACCCTAGTAGCAACTATTTCTTCTCGAACATCATCCTCATTGACTGGCATGGAAGGATCAATGGTGCTCTTGTCACCCCGAGTAGTAACCGTCATATACTGCCTTTTTTAGGATTCTAAACTGTGTTGCTACGCAGTGTACCCCTCTGAAACTGATTAAGTTGAGTTCGCACTTGACAAAACTGTTGCTCAATCTTCTTGATAGCCATAAAATGAGACTGAATTTTCTAATTGATACAAGAAAATCTTAGATTTCATAACCCTTAGAGTCTCATCTTGTGTCTCAGCTTTCTTCAGCAGACGATTAAACATCTCCTTAGTTCTGGAACTACATGCACCTACATCATGGTTATGTGTTTAGCACATAAGGACCATTTTTGAAGCCATCTCTGCAATCCCAATTTACATCACTCTCTAGAACCCTATTCCTATCTTAATGTCCTCTGTAGTTGTCCCAGTAAGCTCCATCTATATTGAAGTTTTGATCTTGGTTTCCTTGTCCTTGGCGCCAATAGTACTGATTGAACCCTTAGACGTTGGTCCGCAAATCCCACGTCTGATCAGCAACAAAACATACATCATCATCATAATAAGGATCATCATACATAGATGCACATGGAGGTTGATGAACAACTTCATTGAATCGCTCAAGGTTCTACTTTATTATCAACTCCATACCTATGCGTATTTGGGCAAGCCCTTACATAATTTCTTCGTTGATCTTTGCTTGTGCCGAACCAACAACGACAACGCATAAACTTTTGGTGGATACTCTGTCTCTTTGGCCCCATGCACGATTAGTCTTGACTACTCGCTCCATCCGCTCTACGACCCTTGTAAATGGTTGATCCAAGAACATGCCCCCTGTGATAGTGTCATCGCAAGCCTGACTATTCTCTTCAAGGGCGCGGTAGAAGATCTTCACCAAGGCATCATCAACTATCTTAGGGTCCGGGACACTTGTCAAGCATTTGGTGAACCCTTCCCAAGGAACACTAATCAAATCACCAGGAAGTTGCTTAAAGTTGTTGATCTTGTCTTTCAACATGAGCTTCTTCGATCTAAGGAAGTACCTCTCTAAAAAGGCCTTCTGCAAATCTGACCAATTGATGATCGAACTTTGCAGGAGCTTAGATAGCCATAATGATGCATTACTTGTACACGACAAGGGGAAGACACGCAGTCCCACAACATCCATAGACAGATTCTATGTTCGGATCACACTCTTCTAGGTGAATACAACATTGTGCAGGTAGCTATGAGGATCCTCCGATGGTAAGCCCGCAAATAGCCTATGGTTCTGCATCATCTCAAGCAACCCAGTCGAGATTGTGAAATTTGTGTCTGCCAAGAGTGGTGGTAGCACAATCTCTCCAATCACCTCCATATCCATAGGATTTAGCCTATGTTGGTTCCACTAATAAACATTGGCA
Source organism: Solanum clarkiae (assembly GCA_011800125.2). Taxonomy (NCBI): domain Eukaryota; kingdom Viridiplantae; phylum Streptophyta; class Magnoliopsida; order Solanales; family Solanaceae; genus Solanum; species Solanum clarkiae. Next base: position 34,927 of record JAABOM020061174.1, read on the forward strand.
TTAAAATCTTGAGGCCCTAGAGTAATGTCTTCAAGAGGAGGTAGGTTCTCGTGATCAACATTCTCATTCTCATTTCTGCTCAGAGATAAATTGGTCATATTGTTGGAATTGTCTTGGGCCATTCTCCTCAATGTTCGATGAATCTCTGTGTCAAAAGGAGTCAAGGGACTATCTCGACTTCGTGTATTGGGCATACACTACACTTAATCCCTACAAAGATATTAACAACAATATTAACAACATACGTAGTAGAATATCACAAGTGGGGTCTGGGGAAGGTAGAATGTACGAGACCCTACCACTATCTCATAAAAGTAGAGCGGTTGTTTCCTGGGAACCCTCATCTTAAAAAACCATAAGAAGAATAAAGTAGATATGACAAAAGGTAAAAGAAAGGGAACAACAAAAAATGACTAATTACCAAAAGCATATGACAATACGTAAATATAATAGAATTAACAGATAAACAACAAATAATGACCACACATTGTTATAAAACAGTACTAGTCCTCTACCCTACTATACCCCATGACTAGATAACCACCTAACCCTACCAACCAATTAGCCTACTACTCTAATTCGTGACCTCCACTTCTTTCTATATAGAGGCATGTCCTCAATGAGATCAAGTTTCGCCATATCATGTCTGATCACCTCCCCACAGTACTTCTTCGGTCTACTTCTACCCCTCCATGTAGCTCCTAAAACCAATCTCTCGCACCTCCTAATAGGAGCATCCGTACTCCTTCTCTGCACATGTTCAAACCATCGCAATCTCACTTCCCTCATCTTATCAGCCACCAGAGCCACCTCTAGCTTCTCCCGAATGGTCTCATTCCTAGTCTTGTCACTCCTGGTGTGACCACACATCCATCTCAACATTCTCATCTCTACGACATGCATCTTCTGGACATGTGCCTTATTAATTGGCCAACACTCCACCCCATACAGCAAAGATGGTCTAAACACCAATTTGTAGAACTTACCTTTGAGTTTAGGTGGTATCTTCTTTTCACACAATACTACAGATGCAAGCCTCCATTTAGTCCATGCCGCCCCAATAGGATGTGTGACTTCATTATCGATATCGCCACTATTCTAGATGATGGACCCCAGATACTTAAAGTTTTCTCTCTTTGGGATAGGTTGAGCGGCAAGCCTCACATCAAAGTTTTCTTCATACCTATTCTCAATTTTAAAAAATGGGGGTTTGTAATGGTATGTAAGTAAATAAAACTATACTAAAAACGAAGAGACAATCTAATTGGAGAGAAACTTGGGAAATAATATTCCCCATGATTCACTAACTCAAGCACCCGAGATAACACAACCTAAAATAGGACATTGCATGTAGGATGGTAACTTAGATTCTTCCAATCCATGGGCAAAGGTGAAGGTCGAATTTCACTATGGCACTTGGTCGGCTACCATAGTGTACAAAACTAATTGTTAGCTATTGTCCTGTCAACCTCTCCTTGGCCAGGTTTGATTGATTAGAAGAGAACACATCAATCAAATTTTATCCCCCATTTCCTTTTCCTATTTATCACTACCTTGATCGGGATCATAACACTAAGCAATGATTAATATTTGCCACTATTAGACAACAAGCAAAATGAAGGAAAATGGATAATATATGCAAATACCCAACTCAAGAAGTGCAAATAATCCAGGTTATTAAGCTAGCTACTCATGGTCCCCAAAACACCCAAGTTGTAGGGGTTTAGCTACTCATGTCTTGGGCAAGAAAACAAACAATGAATGAAACATACATAGTTGAGAAATTATCCAAGAAGGATGAAGAACAATAAAACCACCTTTGGATTTGAATTCACAAGATTGATGATGAAATTAAATTTCAAGTGTTTTCAATCTCCCAATTTGAGTCTCAAAATGAAAACCCTAAATTTCTACTCTAAAATATTACAATATTTAAGAACTAAGAGTTTCTCTCTGTAAAAATCTCTAAAAAAAACTGTAGAATCTGTGATATTTCCTCTAAAACCTTAATATATACTATTTATACTATTTATAAAAAGGCCTTTAAAATAATTAGAAATATTTGGTCAGTAGCTACTACGGCTCATAGCTATGTCTCGTAGGGTGACCTACAAGCCATAAGCGGGCTTTCGTGGTCAGCACTTGACATTTTGGATTTCACAGCTATGATCTACTTGCACGAGTCGTAGTCCAATATACGACTTGTAGTGTCTTCTCATAGTCTACTTTTGTATTTCTTGGTCCAATTTTAATCAACACTGTTAATTGTTATGTGGCCCCCTTCTACGAGTTGTACTGAGGACTACGAACCATACCTTGAGCTCGTACGGCTGAACTTCAAATTCTCAGATTTTGATTTTGGAAACTATTAATCGCTAAGATCATGCTACAACTCGTATCTTGGGCTACGACTCATAGTGGGTCTCGTAGATCCACAAATTTAAAAAAATTTGCTACTTTTCCCCAAAATCAGGCCAACCTATATTTTCTACAATAATAAATACAAAACACATAAAAATCATAAAAGTTCACATTGAAAGCACACAAAATATTTTATTAGACACCGAATGTGTTTTATTTTTAAAGACAGCACATCAAGACACTCAACTTAGAATTATTCCTTGTCCTGAAGTGACTACTCAATCTAGACAGACAATGAGCAATATATAGATATTATTCTACTAGCTTATACCTTACTCAATTTTAACTTAGGTACCCATACTAGCATTTTCAAAACATGATCCTGTAGCTACTAAGCAAATCACAGCACATCGATGCATTAGAGAATCCAACTATGACAAGTTAAGAAGTATGAACAATCCATAATCAGTGAACAAGTCAAATGCTAACCACGAAATACAAATGCCGTCATAGAAACGAAGTCCCCTTTTTCACTCAATAAGCCTTCAATGTTGTTTAAGGGACTGGGCAAGCATAATCACTCTCACAAATGAGATTCATGCCTCATGACCAATATCATAAGCTTGCTCATATACTCACAACCCAAATTGTTGATTAATTGGATTGGGATCACTTTAGGACTTCATAGGCTTGTAACGTAGGTTCATGGGGCTTTGGTGTGGCATTTTTGGGCACTTAGGGACTAAAGTCAGACCTTCAACTACATTTTTCAACACTTTCACCTTAACAACTCAACCATTCAAGACGGGTTCTCCCTTACTCCTTATTTTCAATCTTTTCAGGCATTTTCTCTTTATGTTTCAACTTGTGCCTTATTTTCAAACTTGTTTTGCTTTTTTAGCTCATACTAAAACATCTTTTTCTCTTTTACTCTCACTCGGTACATGACTTTCTGTTCCTACTTTTATTCCTAACTCCTCACCGCATTTTTTCTGTTATACAAAAAAAACATAGGCCACCCTCAAATTAGGCTTTTAGCTGAGGTGAAGTATACAATATCGAATCTCTAAACCAGGGCCACCTTTGGTAGCCACCCTCAACTTAGGATTTTTGCCTCAATCAAGGTTCATAATATTCAAGGATAGACTAAGGTCAATATTAAGGTATTTCACTAGAGAAGGTTTGGATAGCTAGATATTAAGAAAGAAAAGGCACACGAAAGGCTCAAATATTTGGAATAAGGGATAAACTCTTTCATTTGGTGGGTGTGTCATTTACACAAAAATAGAGTAATTCAAAGAACAAGGGCCTAAGATCCTTTCATAATTCATCCAATTTCTAGTCCGAATCAAAGCAACAGGGCAAGTTCTCAATCAACATATAATGCATGAACACAACAAAATCCGCTTACACGCATATGGCATTGCATACATAGCAAACATAGAATCATAGATCATATGTCAACATTAACTTGCCTTCACTTAGTTAGAACAAACGTTGCCAAATGAATCAAACATGCATGATGAACTAAATAACTACTAATCAACTAAAATTTTGAAAAGTACAAAGTTTTCATGAACCATCAAAACAATGTACATGCCAAAAGTTTAATCACCATATATCATAAAAATTATCTATAAATCTAAAACGTGCTAGTTCAATATAGAAATAAAAATTCACAAGCCATAAGAACACAGGCAAGAAAACCTTGGGATATTAAAAACATGGATAGTTATGGACTAAAGGCTACTCAGACTTCACCCTATTCCATAACAACCCACACCTCACTAAAAATCAGTACTTTGTCCTCAAATGTACAGGGCAATAACAAAAAAGAATAGTGTCATGACCCAAGTCTATGGCCTAGACGTGACACAGGGAATGGGAAATCCAAAGGGAACCTAAATAAGCCTCTTAATATATTATTACACATCATTGATCGGGGAAACAACTAAACAAGATAATAAGGGCATAAATAAGGAGAAAAGGCTATAGGAATACTTTCATAACATAAGCATCAAAAAAAGAGAGTAAAGACTCAATACATAACATATCCAACAACACCTCTACTATATGGAGAAGAGCGGGGGTCACGACAAACAATCGAGCTCACCCTCATAGTCAATATATACATAAAAGAAAGGTTGTCTTAGAACATAGCATGAGCTCATAAACATCATCCCTGAATGGAGGACTCACCAACAAGCTTGAGAGAAATCGTATTAGCCATATGGAGAAAGATACTCAAGTGGGGCTCCAGTCCCTACATGGTGAAGTAAGAAGCTCAGTAAACAAAATGCATAACATTAGCAATGAGTAAGCTTATGGCAGTACGACATGTATGAATGATGCTTGAAATAAAGTCATGCTTATATAGAACATAATACATGTGTAAGAACTGACCATTATTAGTGAATATACAAGGCCTACCACCTCTGTGGAGAGGCAAATGAGGTACAAACCCTCAATGTGGTTGATGAAGTAATAACCCCTCAACATGGTTAATGAGGTACAAACCCCTCTCCCCCAACATGGTTGATGATGTACATGGTTATCAGGGTAAAAAATCCTTGACATGGTTGCACGAGCCTACCACCTCCTGAGCGAAATGACCGAGGTACAAACCTCTCAACATGGTCACCCGAGCCTACAACCTCCCAAGTGAGGCTCGGTCAATTCCCAACACAATAGAGATAATATCATATACATATATTCCTTTCATCATCATATAGTCATTCAACTCATAAGAAATGCATTGGGTCTTCAATTCCTTAAGAAATAATAACTAGACATTTTATCAAACACTTGGAGGGTGTGTAGGGCTAGTGTAAAATCATGCAATTCAAGAGTTGAATCATCTAGAAAATTTAGTGTAAAACCATCAATAGATACTAGGTAACACCCTCAAACAATATACATCAAAACCCTTTATCAAATCTTATAATAGATCTTACATGCACAACTCAAATCATACTAAAACAATCACAATTTCATGAAACCCCAACATAGTGTGCAATGAAATTCATAATGAGTTAGACTCATGAGTAAATCAACTTTAAATCATACAATTTTAGGTAAAAAGAAGCTTGGTCACCATGAGTGAAAGGACCCAATGATTGAAACTCACATACCTTAGCTTTGGAAAAATTCTTGAAGAAGATTTGAAATGGAGATTGAAGCTCGAAAGAAAACCTTAAGATCCGGTTGAGTTTCGGAAAGTTGAATTTTGAGATGAAATATTGTCTGACTTGTTCTGTAATTGTATATAGTTGATACTCCTCAGCGTGTCATAGTTGGATTGCCAAATTCATCAATGTACCTTGGTTTGCATGGTAGCTATATAATCAGGTTTTGAAAATGCTAGCTTGGGTACCTGAGTTGAAATTGAGTAAAGTATGTGCCAGGAGGATGATTGTGAAACGACCCCAAAAAGTGGCCGAAAATGTGCCTCAGAAGTGTCCGGAATCATAATTTCCATATATCAAATAAATCTTGCATTATTTTAAAAGTTCAACTTCATATTCTTGTTCAAGGGGAAAAATTAAGTGGGCTATGGGTCTAACCCGAATTTTAGAGCAACCGTATCAAAATTCGAAAATCGCAAAAATGCAATTTAGGTGGATCAACTTTAAAAGGTCATATCTCGTAGCACACAAAGAACGGGGTGACCCACAACCCACCAAATTAAAGCTCTTTGAATTATCTTTCCAATGCATATGGTTTCACCTCATTCCGAGTTCAGATGAAGACTTTGTTCCCATTTTCATAGAACTCATTTGTGCAAAAATGCAAATTCCAGTGAGTAATTCGCGTCGCTTCCACGACACGGAGAAATGCTATTTTTGTCCTTTTTTTTAATTTCGGTCCAAGACTTTCAAGTCTTGGGACTAAGGGTTCTGATACTTGAAAATACCTATACTCAGCCTTATTTAACCCACATATTATCATTAATATTCCCCAATATCCTCTCAAACACTTAGACTCATATTTCACCATAAATTAAAGTCCCAAAACTTTAGGCCAATCTTAAGGATTTGTTCAAGGATTCCATTTAAGTTTTAGGTCTCCATTTGCAATCTCTTTTAAGGGTTCTCCAAAGTCAAGGTGTGTTAGTTTCAACTATTAGGTCCTTTCACCCATGGTGCTCAATCCTCTTTTCCACTTACATTACATGATTTAAAGTTGATTTTACATGTGAATTTTGTATACTAGAAAATTTACTGTACGGTGATTTAAGTTCATGAAAGTATGGTTGTTTAGCATGTTTTGAGCTCTGAATCTTGGATCTAATGTTGTATTTGATGAAGGGTCTTGATGTATGTTGCTTGAGGGTGTTTAGAAAATGTTGATGAATGATTTTACATGGGATTTACTTGCATGTTTTCACTCTTGAATTGTATAATTTTACACTAGCACTACACACCTGCCAAGTGTTTGATAAAATGTCCGGTTATGATTTCTTGAGGAATTGGAGGTCTAATGCATGTCTTATGAGTTGAAAGAATTCATGATGATTTTAAGATGTGTCTAATTTGTGGATATGTTCATGATGTTGTAAAGCCAGATTTGAGCCCCTTCTGAAAGATTTCACCTCTTGTGAGCCCCTTGATGTTGATGTTAATGAAAGGGTAAGGTTGATGATGATCTATTCTTATGATCGAAGTTGGCTCACCATTTGGGGTCATTGATGTTATGAGCTACTCATTCCATGTCCTATGGGTTGTTGGAAGTTATTAAAGATATGATTATCTTATATATTCTGCAAGTCCCAAAACTATGTGCCACCATAAGACAATGTTATGCCATTGATATACTATTGGATCCATCTAGTGAACCATCTCTTAAAATCCTTTCCAAAATTGGGTCGTGTTCCCGCAAGTGGAAGTGGGGTTTATGAAATTGTGAATGTTTTGCTATATTTTGAGCTATGAAACCAAGGTTTATTGTAAGATTTGATGAAAGGCTTTGACGTATATTGCTTGAGGGTGTTACCAAGTATCTACTAAAGGTCTTACATTTAATTTTCTAGCATGATATTGCTCTTGAATTGCATGATTTTACACTAGCACCACACAACCTTTAAGTGTTTGATAAAATGTTCGGTTTATGGTTTCTTGATGAGATGAAGGTCTAATGCATGTCTTATGAGTTGAATGACTATATAACGATGATATGATGAAATGATGATAAAATGAAGATGAAATGAATGCATGTATATAGTAATGTCTATATAGTGTTGGGATTTGACCATGCCCTATTGAGGGGTTGCGCACCGGGGTAACCTTGTCGGGGGTTTGTATCCATCAACCTATCATGGGGTTTGCACTCTAGCACCATTGGTGATTAGTTTGGTTTGGCTCATTTCTTCGATTGTCCAGTATTTATCCCGCCATAATAAAAAATAAAAAAATTAATTTTTTTGCCACTCCCACACCCACCCCACCCCAACACTGAATCGAAAAATCGAATTAGTTTGGTGTCATTTGATTTTTTACTTTTTCAGTATTTATGCCCGCCCCAATAAAAAATTTTAAAAAGTGATATCTTTTGGGTTGATCAATGCACCGGGCATCTTTATGGACCTAATGAATAGGGTCTTTAAACCCTACCTTGATTACTTTGTTGTGGTCTTCATTAATGATATTTTTATCTATTCTCGTGGTGAGGAGGAGCATAGGGCTCATTTGAGGGTTGTGTTGCAAAGATTAAGGGAGGAGAAATTGTATGATAAATATGAAAAGTGTGAATTTTGGTTGAGAGAGGTTGCCTTCCTAGGACATGTGGTGTCAGGGGATTGTATTAGTTGGATCCTAAGAAGATCGATGTGATTAGAAATTGTCCTAGACCATTGACCCTTTTGGACATTAGGAGTTTCTTGGACTTCGTGGGTTATTATCGGAGGTTAGTCAATGGGTTCTCTTCTATTGATTCCCCTATGACAAAATTGGCTCAAAATAAGGCTAAGTTTGTACGGATCGATGAATATGAGAGGAGCTTCTAAACCTTGAAAGATAAGATTGTGACCGCTCCTATATTGTCATTACCGGATGGGATTGAGGGATTTTTCATGTATTGTGATGCTTCCTGGGTTGGCTTGGGTTCTGTGTGAATGCAAAATGGAAAGGCCATAGCCTATGCTTCTAGAGAACTTAAAGTGCATGAAAAGAACTATCATACTCATGATCTTAAATTGGCCCGCCGTAGTATTTGCTTTAAAAATTTTGCGACATTATTTGTATGGGATGCATGTTGATGTGTTCACTGATCATAAGAACCTCCAATATGTCTTCACTAACAAAAATCTCAACTTGAGACAAAAAAGGTGGCTAGAACTTATTAAAGACTATGATATGAGTGTGCATTATCATCCCCTTAAGGCAAATGTGGTGGCGGATGCCTTGAGTAGGTGGCTATGGGTATCCCAGCTCATGTTGATGGTGGTGATAAAGAGGTGGCTAGGGTGGTGCATCAGTTTGCTAGGTTGGGGTTTAGGTTGGAAGAGGATTAAGAGCAAGCGATTAGCAATTTTAATTTTTGTAAGTTTGCTTATCCAGTGGCTGTCCGCGATAGTTGCACAGGCAGTTGTCGCGGGCATGTGTAAACTTGGTATCTATGACAGGTCCACGACGCGGACCTGTGTAAATTTTTCCCAGTTATTTTCTTGTGATCCAAGACTATTGAGTCTTGGGCATAAGTATTTCCACCCCGATATCATTCAAAACATTCCCCAATACTCATTCAGACACTTAGTCAAATATTTTACTCCTAAACTCTAGCCTTAAAACCTTTTTCTTGATCTTAAGGATTGCACTCAAGCTTCAAGTCTCTATCTCTAATCATCATCACATTCACCTCCAAAGCTAAGGTATGTGGTTTTATTTCATGGGATCCTTTCACCCATGATACCCAAGCTTCTCTTTACTCTAATTAGCATGATTTAAAGTTAATTTACAAATGGGTCATTATTATTATGAATGAAACGACCCCAAAAAGTGCCAGAAAATGCCTTGGAAGCGGCCGAAATCATAATTTCCTCATATGTCTCAAAATTCGTGCGTGATATCAAAAATCTTACTCCATATTCTGGATCAAGGGGTCAACTTGAGCGGAAAATGGGTCTAACGCGCCAAGGGTGTGCCTCAGTTCATTTTGTGAGATATTTTTCTTGTTCAGTCTAACACTTTTTGGTCTTGGGCCTAAGTTTTTCCAAATATGAAAATACCTATACTTAGTCATATTTCATTTTCATATCATACAAGATATTCTCCAATACTCTATCAAACACTTAGACAAATATTTCACCCAATTCAAGTGTCCCAAACTCACTTTCGGGTATCAAGAAACTCATTCAAGTTTCAATATCTTATTCAAATCTAAGTCAAGCTTATTTATGTGGTTTAAGACCATCGTGTGTCCCCTACATCAAGCCAAGTTCAAAAGAATTTCGGTTGGCTAAGTTTTGCACAAGTACCAATGGGAGGGTCAACTTTAAAGGGGCATATATCTTAGCACACAAAGACCTAGGTGGCCCATAACCTACCAAATCAAAGAACTTTGAATTAGCTTTCCCATGAACTTGGTTTCACCTTATTTTTATAGTTCGGATGAAGAAGTTATGTCCATTTTCGTAAAACTTGTATGTGCAGGGGTATACACGAATTTTTGCCAAATTCCGCCTTATTAATGACATTTCGTAAATTTAGCCATTTGTATTATTATTTTGGAAATTCTTATGCTATATTAACACCTCCTAAAGACTTACCCTATTCCTAAAGATAAAATTCACTCCTCCTAATTGGAATACACCCTCAAATTCTCTTAAAAGTCTCCATCAAAACCCCGATAAAAGTTAAAGGAAACTCAAGAGCAAGTTTTGGATTCGAAGACCCATTTCCAAACTTCAAGATTTTCACAACTCAATTTTGAGAAATTCAAGGTCTAAGGTATATGAGATTTGTTCATGGGTACCTTTCACCAATGAATCCCAATCTTCCATTTCTACGAAAAGTTCATGTTTCCAAATTGTGTTGCTTATGGGTATTATGTATTACATATTATAATCATATATTATATTGGGATTTCATGAAAGTTTGATTGAAAATACATGATTACTCATTTTTAAGCCTATACCACGAGATAAATTACCTATTATGATTATGCATGTTTTAATCTATAGAACTATGATCTCTCTTGATATTTGATGAGGGCTTTCAATGTATTTTGCAAGATGGTATTACTAAGTATTGGTGGGTAATTTTACTTCAAGTTTTCTTGAATGATTTCTCTCTTGAATTGTATGGTTTTATACTAACACTACACATCCACCAAGTGTTTGATAAAATGTCTGATTATGATTCCTTGAGGAATTAAAGGTCCAATGCATGTTTTATGATTTGCATGACTATTTGATGATGAAATAATGATAGAATAATGATGAAATGAATATGTAATGATGATGAAAAGGAATGTATGTATATGATAATTAAAAAATTATATATTA
>JAABOM020061175.1:0-11233 GCA_011800125.2 Solanum clarkiae
TTTTTCCTGAAAAACAACAAAAACAAACATCAAAATAATAAGTTTGCTTGAGAACGTGCAACAATTCTTTATTTAAAATATTATACAAGTCGTATTTCTATGACTCATCAACACGCTCAACTTAGAATGATAGCTTGTCCTCAAGCAATGAAAACTCTACCAAACAACATATAAACACAAGTGTTCACTCATACTATGGATCACCCCATAATTTTTTCAATGCATATGCCCTGCTAACAAGTTCAAGAATGTACTCACACCCCAAACAGACTCACAAAGATTAAGGCAAACATTATGCATGCAAAGTCAGTCCACATATGATCAGGAATAAAGTGACCCCAGTCAAGTTAGCAATCAACTGATGCAAAAGATAGTGCCCTCACTACAAAGAAATCTCACACTTAACGTAAGCATGTAAAACAGAGACTGGAATATAGTCACTCACTCTCAAAAATGGCTTCCAATGGCACACACGCCTCGATCATGAACTTGCCCTTATTTTCACCACATTAACTCTTGAATGGCCTTTTTAGGATCACATTAGGACTTTTTGGCTTGTAACGTAGGCTCGGGCTTGGATGAGGTATATTTAGGATTAAAGTGACTAAACGGCTTCTCTCAGACAATTGCTTCAACTCAGCCATTTGCTTTTTGGTCACCAACTTTTCTTGACCCTATATTTCCACTTTCTATAGTACAGGAAGTGATTTCCGTGCTCATTCACTCATTTTTATTCTTTTTCTTTTTCGCTTATTGCTTTGCTCATGGTCACAACCTATTTATTTTTCTCTTTTATCATTTTATTTTTTCCATACTCATTTTCTGCTCTCCGTGCACTAGCCACCCTCAACTTAAGCCTTTGGCTTGGGTCAAGGTTCACAATATCTTTCTAAAGGACCAGGGCCAACATAAGCCACCCTCAACTTAGGCTTTTGCCCTAGGCGGAAATTCACAATGTCCTTGGAGAGATCAGGGCCAAAACAGAGATCAACAGATAGATTGGGGAGGTGAATTTGGGTGATTTCAAAGAAAAAGTCCATTTAGGCTCAACTTTTGGTTCGAAGGGACAATTTCATTTGGTTGGTCAATTTTTCTTGGCTAAGTGACTATTCAAGTATTTCAGTGGGACTAACCAGGCAAGTTCTATCTCACAAGTGCATCGACAGAATTATGCAATTAGCTCACACACACATGGCACATTTTTTACATTAGTTGGTACTAATTCACATAGGCCTGCTTCATTCATCAAAATACCAACCATACACATATAATACTTACCACAATCATGCAAGTTAGTCAGGATGAGATACAAACACATATATACTTAATATTGTTAACATGAAACATCACAAAGATCAACACAAGGGCTACTCTAGGCTTCTGTGACACTTATATTTACACAAACAATATGACCTAAACATGCCAGTTCTACTAGATAATACACTTGAGAGAAAAGAAACATGGCAAGAAAAACTCTTAAGTGGAAGGATGCCCTACCCCTTCCAAAAAGACACTGTAATGTCCTCACTATACTATAACACACTTAAATGAACAGGTAAGGGGCATACCCGGGGCGCCCTAGGCGTCAGCAGTGTCTGTAGGACCAGACCCCTCTGGGGTATCATCATCAGCATATATAGCACAAGGTCCAATGGTGCTAATGGAGGCTCCTGCCCGTGCCGCCTTTGCGGCCAACCGCTCTCGTTTTGACCGTTCAGCTGCTGCTTGGCGTTGGGCCCTGGAGGCCTTGTGCATCTGCCGGTCTTTTTCTCTCTATGGGTCACTGGGAGGACTTTTTTGTTGACACCGATATTTACCTTTGTCCTTCCTCCTAGGCTGCTCCGTTGGTGGCATAGGTGCCTCAGATGGCGCTGTAGAACACCTCATATCTCATCTAGAGTCGGCGTCGCAGGTATATTGAATAGGTTCATCCACGACTCTAGAGGGAGGGCCGGTACAAGGACTTGACACTGTGCAGTCAACTTAGCAATTTGGGCCTTCATACCATTCACTTTCTGTACCAGATCCTTCATTTCATCTCCAGTCATACTACCGAACATGTTGTGGAAGTAACCCTTCAATGTGTTGACTTGGCTCTGCAGGGTGGCGATTTGGATCCTAAGGGCATCGTCACGTTGGTCCACCACCCGTTGTGAATGAGACTAGATGACGTGGGGGATCGATCTACTATCTGATCAACAATAGCCCGTATCTGTCGCTGGTCCGCCACCAATCTGGCCAAAAACTCGTAAGGCACATATGCATACCCTTGCAACACTAGAAGAACTTCACCACTACCCTCGGGCTGCTCAGAAGCCATGCCTGATGGTGGGGCGTGGTGTAGTCCATAAATGGAAAGGGTTGTTGTGGAGGTGCGGATGGGAAGTTTGTCAGCCCCCCTAGATAACGTGTTCTGCTCCTCATGAGTGGGTTTGGAACATCCTTGATCAGGACAATGTTAGCTACGCCCTTGAGGGATATCCTCTTGTCCAAAAAATGAGTAGTGGGAAACTAGCCTGTTTGCACAGGGCACGAACCAGGCACAGGAAGTGCATGCCAGCTCTCTTAGATAACGCTCGGTCCCGCATCTCAAAAGCAATAATTCGGCCCACATTTATTCTGAATCTGGACATCAGGCATGCAATTAGAGAGGCATGTGAAGGTTGGAGTGTATTATCATTTCCTGTGGGTCTTAGCCTGGCCTGCACCACCGACCACCAAATTTTGCAGCAAATGTCAACGATGATTTGGTGATAGGACACTTGGGGTCTGTAACCCAAGTCACCTCCGCCCCCTTAGTGGTTATTTGCTCTGCGATCCATCCCAATAGTGCAGCCCTAGATGACGAATCAAACATCCGTACCGCGTCCATAATCTACATGTATCTCTCCATAAACTAGGCATCTGGAGGAGCTTGGTAGTCTGGCCTAAATAGAAACCTGTTGATGGTGGTTTCTGCTATATTCACTTGTGTACCACACACCGTTACATGTGACCTTGGGGACATAGTAAGGGTGACCTGTCTCTTCATCTTTCTCAATTGGGTCCCCTCCACCGAGTTCAGGAGGCTAGCGACATAATTGGAATAGAACTCTTCAATAATGGTGGGCCCGTAGTACCCTGGTGGTTGGGCCATCCAACCGAACTGATATGAATTAAAAGTATCTCTGATGTTTGGAACTCCGTTAAGTTGGTTAGTGATTACCTGAACCTCCGGAAGGACTAGCCGCTGTTTGAACCCCCCGAAATCTTTTGTAAAACCGTTAGTGTAGATGTCCTTAGCGCCTAGGATCGTCCACCGACCCCTTAGAAAGACAATAAGTTCCCAGGCTGTTTAAGGGTCTGTTGTCCGGGTGACTGCAAAATGAATGGCCTCATCATCACTGTCCCGAAGTTCGACCTCATTCGACTGCTTTTTAGTATCATGACCCTCAGCCTTTGGAGTTTTCCCCTGCTCTCCTGGTCTGACGTGTTCTCCTGTTCCGGGGCAACTGCCTCCTCCTCAACTCTCGTGGAAGGGGCCTCCTCTTCAGACAAGAGGGCTCTACGATGGTCTGATGTACGGGCCCGAGTAGCACGAAGAGAGTGGGGGGAGACATTGCCTCTATAGCGAACTTCGGACCCACTAGAGGAGTCATCACCTGAGTCACTCCTAACCTGATTGCTAGATGATACAGTGGGGGAGTCATAGAGGCATGACATAGGCTCATCCTTATCACTGCATCTGGCTAAGTGCGTCATGGACCCATAGTCCCTGCAAGTGCCACAAAAGAGTACACGTTGTTAGAAATTATTGCACACATAGGTTGATGCACTAACATGTACTCAGACTTCCCTTATGCCATAAAAGTGACAATAACCCTCAAGAATGGCATCACCCGGTCTATCATAGGGCCATTGCACGTAACGAACATATGTGACTTAAAATCAAAATTGACGGAAGTAAACTACTATAGGTAGTGCGGGGGCAATGAGACCCTACACGACCCGTGTAACATGACATGGTCCGTGAAAGGGCTCGTCTAGGGTCACTTGGTCATTGCTCTGACGGACATCACGTACGGACCCTTACACGGTCCGTGAGCCATGACACATGCCATTTCGAAGGTCGTCCGGCCCACTTCGTCCCTTCATTGACTGAATATGCACATACACACAAGTTCATGCCATTTCATCTCACTTAACCATGATTCAAGCAACACAATAGCTTATATAAAGCAATTT
Organism: Solanum clarkiae; assembly: GCA_011800125.2. Taxonomy (NCBI): domain Eukaryota; kingdom Viridiplantae; phylum Streptophyta; class Magnoliopsida; order Solanales; family Solanaceae; genus Solanum; species Solanum clarkiae. Next base: position 4,225 of record JAABOM020061175.1, read on the forward strand.
CCCCAAAAAGCATGTCAAAAAGCAACAACAATCCTCACTTTTCATGGTTTAAACTTTAAGAACTCAATAATGGTGGTTTTCACCACTACATGCATGCCCAACATCAACAATGGAAATTATGATGCTTTAAATCAAGAAAGAACTAATCTTCAACTAAGATCTACACATACAAACACCAAAATCAACATTAGAAGGTAGAGAAATCAAGCTCTTACTTAGTGAATAGCAAATAAGAAGATGACTTGCTTGAAAAACTTGATACCCACACTTAGTTTAAGCTACGAATCATGTGATTAATTCACGAATCGTTACAAATAAGCTGATACTTTGTTGGGATTTTAAGAGAGAAGGTGAGAAAAGGGAAGGGGGAGCCGTGAGAGTTACAGTGAGAAAGGGAAAGTGAAAAGTGGAATTTTTGGGACCAAGTGGGATTACACAAAAGCCTTGGTCAAACAGTTGACGGGTCAACACTGACTGGACGGGCTGCCAAATGGCTCGTGACACGTGCCACGGATCGTGTGGACTGTTTGGTGGCCCAACCTTGGGCGAATTTATGAACTTACCTAGTCAAGGGGTCATTGGTGCACCTAGACGGGACGTCAAACGAACCGTGACACGTTGCACGGTCCATGTGGACCGGCTGTCTCACCCCATTTGGCCAAATATTGTCGTGCCATCCGGCGACTGGCCACACGGGCCGTGTCAATGTCAACGGGCCTGTAGTTTCCCGTGTCGCCTCACTTGGCTGTATCACTCCATGCACTTGCCCAAGTCCCAAATACAACGCCAAACGGGCATGCACACGAGTTGTCCCATGTCAGACGGATCGTGCAGATGCACGTGGCCTTCCACTTGGCCAAATTTTGGTTGCTCTGACATCCAGTCATGTCGTCCACCTCACGTAAAGCTCTGACCTCTAAAATGACACCTGTACTCACTTGGAAGAACAAAGCAAAAACAAGAAATTGCATGACATATAAATTAAAGATTTTTTTTCATAATTATTACAATGCATGGGTTGCCTCCCATGGAGTGCTTGATTTAACGTCGCGGCACGACGCATTGTCTTGACTATTGAGACTTTGTTAAGGAGTAAGACTTCTATTTCTGAGGTCTCTTCTGCTGCACCTACATATTGCTTCACTCACTGCCGTTGACCTTGAATCGATCCCTATTTTCTACTTGTACGTTAATTGCACCATGGGGAAATACCTAGTTGTTCATGGATGAGCCAGACCACCTTGACTTGATCTTGCCTGGGAAGAGCCTCAACCTGGAGTTGTATAAAAGTACCTTGTCATTAACACTAAAACTCCGATGAGCAATACGCTTATCATGTTGATCTTCATCCTCTCTTTGTAAAATGCTGCACTCTCATATGCTTGGAGGCGAAACTCATCCAACTCATTGAGTTGGTCAAGTCTCAAGACAGCAACCTCCTCTCAATTCATGTTGAGCTTCTTTAAAGCCCAGAGTGCTTTGTGCTCTAACTCCATAGGCAGATGATAGGCTTTACCAAATACCAACTGATATGGAGACATACCAATGGGTGTCTTGTAAGCTATCCCGTAGGCCCAAAGTGCATCGTCTAGCTTCCTTGCCCAATCTGTCTGGGTAGCATTCAGAGACTTTGTCAGGATTTCCTTGATCTCTCTGTTCGACACTTCAACCTGTCCACTAGTCTGCAGGTGATAAGGTGTGGCAACCTTGTACTGTCATACTCCATATTTTGCTAGCACTGTACGGAAAACCTTATTTCAGAAGTGAGAACCCTCATCACTAATGATAGTTCTGGGTGTCCCAAATCTAGAAAAGATGTTCCGCATCAGAAATTGGACAATACTCTTGCTCTCATTGTTTGGTAATGCCACCACCTCCACCCATTAGGAGACGTACTCCACCACCACCAAGATGTACTTTCATTCTATAAGGACTTACAAATGGACCCATAAAGTCAATGCCCCAGATGTCAAAAATTTGTACCTCAAGAATAGGGGTCATGGGCAACTCTTGGAGCTTGGAGATGTTACCTTGTCGCTGGCACTAATCACACCCAAGTACCAAGTTGTGGGTATCTTCATAGATAGTGGGCCAGTAATACCCACATTGGAGAATCTTTTTCGCTGTTCTAGCCCCACCATGATGACCACCACTATGGATGAGTGACATGCCTCCATTATGTTCAACATCTTCACCTCTGGAATGCACTGCCTGATTGCCCCGTCTGCATATGTTCTGGACAAGTATGGGTCATCCCAGAAGTACCTGCGCACATCAAACAAAAACTTTTTTCTCTGGTGAGGGTTAAGGCCCTCTGGCATAATATCAACAAACCAAGGAATGATGTCAACAGAAGCTACCAATACCTACTCATCGGGAAAGGAATCATCGATGTTCAACCAATCCTTCAGTCTTGACTTATCCTCCAATTTGGACAAGTGGTTTGCTACTTAGTTCTCAGATCATTTTCTGTCTAGGACCTCGAAGTCAAACTTTTGCAGCAGGAGAACCCATCCGATCAACCACGAGTTAGCGTCTTTCTTTGCCATGAGGTATCTCAAAGCGGCATGGTTGGTGTGCACTATTGATTTGGTTCCTAATAAATATGACTGGAACTTGTCAAATGCATATACCACAGCCAACAATTCCTGCTCAGTCACTGTATAATTCTTTTGAGCATTATTGAAGGTCTTGTTGGCATAGTATGTGCGGTGGAAAATCTTGTTGCACTTCTATCGAGCATAACACCTACAACAGTTCTGCTTGCATCATACATCACCTCAAATAGGGCAATCCAGTCAGGTGCAACCACCACAGGAGCGAAAATCAGCTTTTACTTTAGAGTCTCAAAGGCATGCTTGCAGTTATCATCAAAGTGGAACTTTGCATCCTTCTCCAATAGTTTGCGTAAAGGGTGTACGATCTTAGAGAAGTCTTTGATAAATAATCAATAAAAACTTGCATGCCCAAGGAAACTCTGGACCTCCTTCATAGATATGGGCGACGACAGTTTCTCAATCACCTCGATCTTTACCTTATCCAATTCTATGCCTTTCTCAGAAATCTTATAGCCAAGAACTATCCCCTCCTTGACCATGAAATGGCACTTCTCCCAATTTAGCACCAGATTAGCCTCCTCACAATGCTGTAGTACCCTGTTAAGATTCAACAGACATGTATCGAAAGAATCACCCACTACAGAGAAGTCATTTATAAATACCTCGAGGGTGTCTTCGACCATGTCAAAAAAGATCAACATCATACAACGCTGGAAGGTGGATGGGGCGTTGCACAACCTGAAGGGCATCCTTCTGAAAGTTAAAGTCCCATACGAGCAAGTGAAAGTAGTCTTTTGCTCCTCTAGAGCTATGGATATCTGATTGTAGCCCGAGTACCTGTCCAAGAAGTAGTAGCACCCTCAACTTGCCAACCTATCCAACATCTGGTCCATGAAGGGCATGGGGAAATGGTCGTTCAAGGTCCATTTATTCAGCTCTCGGTAGTCCATGGACACTCGCCATCCAGTCACAGGTCTCGAAGGGTCCAACTCATTCTTATCATTGGCAACCACTGTCATGCCCCCTTTCTTCGGGACACACTACGCTGGACTGACCCACTTGCTGTCAGAAATGAGGTATATCGCCCCAATATCCAGCCACTTGATAATCTCTTTTTTCACCACCTCTTGCATAGGTGGGTACAGCCTGCGCTGGTGCTCAATACTGGGCATAGAATTATCCTCAAATTTGATTTTATGCGTGCATATCCCTGGAGGAATCCCTATAATATCTGCAATAGTCCGACCAATAGTTCTCTTGAACTTTTGGAGGACCCCCAGCAATGCCTCTACCTGGTTTTCGTGAAGATCTGCAGCTACAATCACATGAAGAGTGTTTTCAGTACCCATAAATACATACCTGAGGTGTTGGGGTAGCTCTTTGAGCTCCACAGCTGGACCTGTTCTGTAGGTCTAAGTCTACTTTTCTGGGGACAAATAGCCTGGTTCCCCTACCTTGCAGTGCATTCACAGTGTCTGCGTACGTACTAATACCATCATTTGGGAAGTTCATCAACACTGCTGCTAGTGTGTCTACACTCATTGTTTCCTCAAGCGGGATCTCAGACAGACAATCATCCTCAACATCGAGGATAGACATCACTGCCACCTCGTTAGGTCTCTTCATTACAGTGCACACATTGAACTTCACTTCTTCTGTGTTGAGTCTGGAAGTCAGCTCTCCTTGCTTCATGCCTACCAATGCCCTGCTAATAGCTAAAAATGGTCTCCTAAGGATAATAAGAACCTCAAAATCCACCTGACAGTCCAGAATAACAAAGTCTACTGGAAAAATGAACTGACGCATACGAACTAGAACATCACATAGAATCCCCACGGGCCGCTTTATCGATCTATTCGCCATGAGTAGCCGCATTGTAGTGGATGTGGGGGCTCCTAAGCCTAGCTGCCTGTAGATCTCCAGCGGCATCAAGTTGATACTGGCACCCAGATCACAGAGAACTCTTGTAAAATCAAATACTCCAATTGTACACGGGATAGTGAAAGCTCCCAGATCTTCCTTCTTTTCTACAAGAGACCTTGTGGCGATGGCACTACAGTGGTGGAGATTGTTCGCCGACTTAATCGTGGCTGTCCTCTTCTTAGTCACTAAGTCTTTCATGAACTTAGCATAACCCGACATCTGCTTAAGTGCCTCTATTAGAGGAATGTTTACTGAAATCTCTTTTAGCATGGACAAGAACTTTTGAAACTTGCCATCTTCAACCTTCTTCTGCAACCTCTGTGGGAATGGTGGCGGCGGCTTAAGAATGGTTAGCAAAGGTTGGGTCTCTATTGGTGTCATCTCAGGCTCTTTAGTACCCTCAGGTGCTGCTGGTGTTACTTCCTCTTCCTTACTCAAGTCATCAACATACTCCTCAACGGGGTTAGGCATCTTGCCTTTAGCTTCATCCAAACCTGTATTAAAGGGCACAACAGGGTCAGAGAGTACCTTACCAATCCTCGTGGTTATTTCCATGCAATGACCGTCATTATTTGGGTTCTGAATAGTGTCGCTCCGCAGTGACCCAGCTTTTCTCTAGTTTAAGGCTATTGACAATTGACCTATCTGCTGCTCTAGTTACTTGATTGAGGTAGAATGCGAGTCAACCAATTGTCGAACATTGGACATCTCCCCTTTTATATCTTGCATCCTTACCTCCGTGGACTCAACCTTGTTAAGTACCTTTGCTGTAATTTCTTCTAACTTTGAGTTTCCGCCACTATCATTCTGATGCTCACGGTTCCTATAACCGTCTTTGTTCTACCGTTTTCCTTAATAGTTTTGATCACGACCATAGTTCTGACCTTGATTACCGGCATTGAATAGCCGGTAACCCCCTGGCTGCCTAAGAAATTTTTCTCTTCATCAAAGTTGTAGCCTTAATCATCGTACCTAGGTATTGTGTCTACAACTTTGACCTTTTCTGCACCTCCTAAGAACCGCTTTGCCAGCAAGTCCAGTTGGTTTTTCATGTGTTCCATGTCTTGATCCCGTTCCTTCTCCTTTCATCTCTGCTCCTCCATTATCTCAAAGATGAACACCAAATAGTCTCCATCTCTAGTGTACCATGCTTTGTTGTTCTTGGCTACCTGATCTAAGATCACCATGATGTCTGGGAAAGTCCTAGACATGTATGATCCCCACAAGCGGCATCAGTGATCGTCTTTGTCACAAAATTGCAGGACTTGTAAAAGACTTTCTTCAAATGCTCATCTTTGAGGAGATGATTGGGGCACTGCTTAAGCTTTTGCCTGAATCTCTCCAAAGTCTCATGTAGTGCTTCATTCGACAGTTGCTTGTGAGAGTCAATATCATCTGTGATTTTGAGTTGTTCTGATGCAGGGAAGAACTTCTCCAAGAATGCCTCCTTTTGCTCTCCCCAAATATGGATGGAATCATGTAGAAGCTTATCCAGCCACTTAGTTGCCGCACCAGAATGAGACAATAGAAATAACTGCAACCTAATTACTTGCTGACTGACCCCAGGAATCTCAAATGATTAGCAAGTTACCAGAAAGTTAAGGACGTGCTGATTTGCATCCTCAGTTGCTGCTCCGCTAAACAACCCTTTCAACTGTAGCATCTGCAACATAGTGCTAGTAATAGTGAACTTAACACTCGCGGACAGTGGGGGAAGTATAATTGCCCTAGTGGTCCCAGCACCCTCATCATCATCATTTCCTGCGTGGGGCAGTTGAGGCACTTAGGGTCACACACCGGGCAGCGACACCTGTCTAAGTGGTGCTGCCAGTGGTACCTCATTGCCAGCATTTTCATCATCACACAGACCGTCGTTACCCTACTTGCAGGGTTCACCGCCAATTCTCTCTGTCTAGCTGCTTCGCGTTCTTGGACACTCATTCTGCGAATTAATTTAGTAAGCTCGGGGTCATAGGGAACAAGTGCTTCACCCTTGCTTCGGGTGTTTGACATGCAAGGTTGTCTCCCTACCAAGAAACAAAAGTAAAATTAGGGACTAGTATTACAAATTGAAAATAGAAACTAATAGAATATTACTTTGTCGTATTACCCGGCAACGGCACCAAAATTTGATACGCCCAAATTTACACTCCAAACGGAATAGTAAAGCGGTCGTTGATCTAAATATAGAACTCAACCAGATTTGAGGTCGATCCTATAGGGAATGCGTGAGAATATATCTATTAGCACCATTTTCAGATGTAATATCTATTCCCGAAATAAAAGTGCATAAAGTAAATATGGGGGGTTCGGTTTTCAAACTAATTAAATAAAGAAAGCTATAAATGAGTGCACGAACAACTAGATTTCAATCAATTTATGCGAGGCTAGGATTATGTTCTTCATGACATCTAATGCGATAGCCGAATCTAGTGATAAACTCGTTCATGGTTACGTATATAAGATCTAACAAGTTATGTAACATTTAATTCACCTCTCGGTCCCTCTTAAATGCATATCATTCATCA
>JAABOM020061176.1:0-11228 GCA_011800125.2 Solanum clarkiae
ATATGCCAAAAGATAATGACTACTATATATCTACAAATTATCTACACCACCTAAACATGCAAATTCAACAGAAAGTAAAATACCCATGAGAAAAAACAACACAGGCAAGAAAACCTCGGGATCAAAATTTCGGGTAGTTATGGACCCTAAGCTACTCAAACTTCACTAAGATCCATGACAGCGCACACCCCATTGTAAAAGTTGTGCATTGTCCTCAATGTACCAAATCAAGTAATAATAGAGAATATAGGGGCAAAATAAAACATACCGTGGGTTGTCTTCCAAGCAGCGCCTGATTTATTGATGCGGCTCGACTTAGTCCACTTTGGTTACTCAGACTTCACTAATTTTTTAAACCTTGTTCTTCCACAGGTTTACTTTTTCTTCCACCTGGAACTTATCAATTGGACCCCTAATTTCTTTTCCAACTTTCTATCATGCTCAAAGGGTGGTGGTATATGAATGAGGGGACTGAGTACTAGATATTGCCTGATATTTGGACTAGAGGCTTCCAATCTAAGCTCCTTGTAGACCGCAAGGGGCTTCAAGTTTATGATAGCACAAAGATCACATAGTGCCCTTGCAAAATCCACGTCTTTACCTATGCAGGGTATGGTAGGCATCTTCTCCAATGATTTGATGAGAAGTGTGTTGATGGATAGTTATTTTAACATAGAGAGAGAATGCTTGACCTTGCTTCCGTCCTCCCTCTTCTTGAGTCTTTAAGGGAAAGGAGGAGAAGGTATGGGACGGGCTTATACTCTTTTTTCTCTTCAATTGATTCATTTACCACTTCCTTGCCATAGTCATCTCCTTCGATTACATCCTTATCACTCCCACTAGTAACCTCCACACATTGCCTTTCATCCTTAGAATTTTGCAGTGTATCACTAGGCAATGTACCACATTGATGTTGCTTAAGTAGAGTCGATACCTGACCAAACAGTTGCTGAAGCTATTTAGTAGCCACAGAATGAGACTCTATTTTTTATTAATGTTTGCGATTTCTGCTCCCATTCCATGTAGAGTCTCATCCCGTGCCTTGGACTTCTTCAATAGGTGATCAAACATCTCCTCAATTCTAGAGTTGCTTATGCCTGCATCGTGTTGGTGTGGTGGCACATAAGGATTATTGCTGGAACCATCTCTACTACTCCACTCGACGTTTGGCCCCCAATTTTTCTCATAATAACCACCCTAACTATCTCTACAAGCATATTCTCTTCTATAGGTTCAATTCTAGTTTGCCTGACCTTTGTGCCACTGGTCTTGATTGGACCGTTGAGCATTGGGCGAAAAATACCACAAATGATCAGTGGAAAAGAAAGTGTCCTCATCATAATACAGCTCCTCATACATGAGCGTACGTGGAAGCGAATGTTGTGATCAAGGACACTCTACACATCTTTTCTCTCTTTTTTTTCTTGCTTTTTATATATATGTCTTGGAAAGAAACAAAACAAAATAAATAAAAGTAATATACAAGAGAATCTATTAATTAATACTTGAACTAACTAATACTGAAATCAAGTCAAGAACCTATTTGTATTCCTTGGCAACGGTGCTATAATTTTTGATATCTGACATTCATGCTCCAATAAGAAAGCGGTCGTTGTCAGAAATTAACCTAATCGAAGGTTAGGATCGAATCCACAGGGAATACAGGGCTTGACTGCAAGACTTCACGACTAATGATTTTAAGCATCAATAACTAAAATCTCTAAATGAAGGGGGTTATGATTCAAAAACAAAAGTAAGATTATTATACTACTACGCGGGAAAACACTCAATTTTAGGGACATCTTGGGAATTGTGTTCCCCATGGTTCGTTGACTCCATTACCCTAGGTAACATAACCACAATTAAAGTGTAGCATGCAAGATGGTAACTTAGGTTCTTCAAGCCCTCTTGTGAAGGTAAAGGTCGAATTTTACCATGACGCTTGGTCGGTAACCATGGCGTGCCAACTAACCATTACCAATTGTCCCAGTCAACCTACCCTTGGTCAGGTTTGGTTGATTAGATGAGAAGACATTGATCGAATCTTGTCATTTACTTCCCTTTTCCTATTCGTCACTACCTTGGTCGGGATCGTGATAGTAGGCGGGGTTTGGTATTGGCACTAGCAAACAACAATTATAATAAAGGGAAATAGACAATACATGCAAAACTCCAATCATAGAAATGCAATAAACCTAGGTCATCTCAATTCAACTGCCCATGGATCCCATAACCCCAAGTTGTAGGCGCTTAGCTACTCATGTTTAAGGCAAAACAAGCAAAAATGCACATACAAGACATAAATGAGAGTTTTACCAACAAGAATGAAGAAATAGTCACTACAAGTTGCAACTCCACAAGATTGATTGATCAACAATGAGTACAAGGCAAGATTTGCAATCCCCAAAATGGGTTTTCCAAGATAATACAATAAGCTAATCTAAAAAACTAAGAAAGGATTCAAAAGATAATTGTAAAATGTCTCATGGTCGAACTTTTTCTAAAACCCTAACTTAAACTTTATATAATATTTACAAAATAATCCTAGAATTTATACAAAAACAATAGCTGGCAACTGATACGTCTCGCAGGTATGTCTTGTAGGATGACCTACAAGTCATAATCGGGGTCTTGTATCAGGTTCTTTGCATCTTACACTAAACTGGTACGACCTATAGGTATGAGTCATTACTTGAGCTACGACTCGTATGTTCTTCTCATAGTCATGGACTTTATTTTTTGGTCCAATATTTTAGCTCTCTGATTCTTGCTACGAGTCCTCTTATACGAGTGGTGGTGAGACTTACGACTCGTAGGATGGCCTCATTGGGGTAACCTCTACTTAGCAAATTTCTGAATTTTGGGTCTCTGATTCTTGCTATGACACACCTTACGACTCGTAGCTTGGGCTGCGACTCGTAGGTGTGCTCGTATGTCCTAAGTTTTAGCAAAATCTGCAACTTTTCTTCAAAATCATCCCAACCTAATTTTTCTTCAAGAACAACACAGAAACACATAAAAATCATAAAAATTCACATTAAGAACTCACAAAATCTCTTATTTTAGATATCAAATATGTTGTATTTTGACAGCACATCAGCAGTCCATCCGATGTTTCATGTATCGATGTTGCGGAATTGCATTTGAGATCCTTCACGTATTACTCACACTGAGGATATCCACATTTCTGAATACTTGTCTTATGATGAGGTGCCATTGGCAAATTTCAATCGATAAGTGGGAAAGCTTCAAAATAAAGAAGTGGCTTCTGTAAAAGTATTGTGGCGGAACAACAATATTGAGGAAATAACTTGAAAGGTGGAAGAGGAAATAATGAAGAAGCACCCTCAGCTATTTACAAATTAAGGTGAGTCATATTTTAAAAGTTGGCGCTCATCTTTCTACAGTAACTTAAATTTTAAATGAGTTGGAGGTATGATTTATATAGGTTGTCAAGGGATAGCTATACAAAGCTTAGTAATTAGAATTCTTTTGAAGTTGATTTATGGATTGGAGAGATAAAACATATATCCTCAAAAATCACATTTTAGGAGATAGTGGTGAAACCAAGATGCTATCTTGACACATTCATGGACGAATTTTCGTAAGGGGGAGACTGTGAGACCCCCTGTTTCCATAATATGATAGGGTGTCATGTTATATAAGATATATATGATTTTTGATAGGACCTAAGCATAATAAGTCTTACAATAGGTGTTAATGTCAAGGACTTAATGTTTTAAGATAAAGGAATCTCCTAAATACACATTTGGGATTAAAGAAATGCCCGAGTGGCACCTTGCCCTTTTTGGAAGGTTTAAACTAAGTTTCACTTTTTGGGTGGGACTAAGAGTATATAATTTAATAATAATGGATTTTGAAGGCAATTTTAATAGAACAAAGGTCTTATATTATGTTTTGGAATAAGAAAGTTGAAAGATAAAGGTTGGCCAAGGTTACCGTAAGTTTCATTAAGAAATCTTTCTTAAATTTAGATCGAAGTTATTAGGCCATATCTCCCAAAATATAAAGATTTAAAGGCCTGTGACCTATCATATCGAAGATCTGTGAGTTTAGTTTATAACGCACAAATCCACGCATCAAACCGATCTCAGAATAAAAAGTTATGACCATTTTATTGGGACTGCCCTAGCAAGAAATCGGGTCAGGTCAACCTAGTAAGATGTTGACTAATTTGAGCTTTTTAAAGCTCAAATCAGTCCTATTTCATTCCAAAACAGAACATAAACTGGAGATAAGGTTCTCTTAAGGTCTCCAAGTGATTTAGGTGAGTTTTTCACATTTTTATCATTAAAATTCATCCTCGTGCCTAGAAATGTGTGTCTTACGCTTTGCAATTGTTGTCCCCTCCTATTAGCTGTATTTGGGGTTGTTTTAGGCTTTAAAAAGATTAGTGTTCTTGATGGTTATTGTTGGTTCGCAGTTAGTCTATTTAGATAATAATTTTGAGGATCCTTTATAGCCATTTTTGCGAAGTTCTACAGATGTTTCCTTGCGTAAGTACTATATAGCGAGTCTGGTCTTTAATGCTTCATTCTAGACTATTTATAGGTGTTTTTAAGCAGCACATATATAGTGGTTGCGAAATTTAGGATGTACGAAACAACTCTTGCGAACAGACTTTGAGCCATTAGACGTCCGTTGGAAAGGCATTTTAAGGTTAAGCTCCGTCCCTCTTTTTAGCACGAAATCTGCAAAGTTTCTCAAAACATCAAATGTGATATCTTACCATTCCATTACTAAAAAGACCTTTAGTGAAAGACATTGGGATTGCATTTGAGTTATTTTTATAATGTTATTAGGTTAACGTTCCATTCGTTCACTTAAACTGGAAATTCAATATCTATATATCATTTTGTCGGGTTTGATGGCTACCTATCCGTTTATTCAAGGTGTTTCTCTTCTCAGTGCAGTGTCATCAAAATACATGTATATTACAAATGGGATATAGTATTCCTAATCAGTCCTTTTTTCATACAAAAAATAATGGAAGCATAACAAGTCACGCGTTGTTTTTCAATAATATCTAGCATAATGCTCCTATTTAAACTATAAAGGCACTTGCTTCTATTTAAATAAATTCTTTTACTAACTGACATGGAACCAAATATAAGCATTGTGGTAAAACATCTTTATGACAGAGCTAAGGTATCATTCTAAATGCTTAGTTAAGATGTCAAACTTATTTGCAAGATATGTAAGATCTCACGAGTCATGTGTATATACTACGATAATGATTATGTTGTTATAAGGATAAGTGTACCGATGAGCCAAGATTGGATAAATTTGTGTTATGGCCCATAATGTGCATTCAATATTCATATCATACATGGCACATTATGCATGGACTCCGAGATATAATCGAAGGTACGGGGCCTATTTTCTCAAACGATTATAAATATATGTATATGGTACAGATGGCCACAGGTTGGAAAATATGATGTCGGTTCGCTACCAGAAAGGAAAACCAATGCTAGTATTTGGTTGGGTATGTCATGTATTTGCATCTATATATATGTATTCACGACATGCGATACTCGAACATACCACGCATATTTGATCACTAGGAGGTTGATTGTTGGCCACTACGGTTACTTGAGTTTTTTGTTACGGGTGGAATTTTTGTTACCCTTTTTACTGTTGTTATCCATGGTTTCACTTTTTGCCTTACATACCAGTACATGTTTACTCTTACTGATGTCCCGTTACCTGGGGACGCTGTACTTTATTTTGTGTGTGCCGGTTCAGATAGGGACTCTGATCGACCCCTCCACTAGGAGCCCAGTTCAACGATGAGTTGATAAGCTCTACCTCTTCCTGGAGCTTTCACGGGATGCTTACTTTTTGTAGTACAGTTGGATATAGTCGGGGCTCTGTCCTGGTAATATTAGTGGTTCTCATAGAGGTTAATGTGGGCATGTTATTTTGGGTTGATTCTTTTATTCTTTGAAGTCTCCAGTATAGGGTTGGCATGTATATATAGTGTGTATCTGTACCTTTATTGTTGCATCCCTATCGACTAGCTAGTACTTTATCATTTTGGGTTACCTATCTTGATGTACTTGATTTGTTGTTGAGATGGTCATGACCCAAAAGATTCAGGTCTAGTTTTTCAGATGTTAGGCTGCTCGATTTTCTTATGGCCCCTAGTTTGGTTGACTAGCATGGTTAGTGGCTTACTCGGCCAATAATGATATCGAGCGCTAGTCGCACCTCCCCCTTTTGGGTCGTGACACCTACACCTCTAAGTGTCCCTAAATGTGGTATGATGCTACATCTAGTACGTTATGAATTCTCCTTATGTGATAACAAAATTGGTGTAGATTGGCTTCATGTCTAAGGTGTTATGGTTGATGTTTGGGCGTAAGTGATTGAGTTAGATGTTGGTGGAAGGAGTAGTTTCATGTTAAAATCTCATGCATCATCTACTTTAGTCCTTGAGTTGTTGTTTGTTGTGAATGCATGTTCATAGAGTAGGATTTTGATTGAAGTCCTAGATGCAATTATAAAATGTGCTACTCATGCTTTTAAAATGATTTCCACGATAGAGACTTTGAAAGTAGCATGAAATCAATGTTTAGTTTGCATTATCATTTTCATAATGAATTGATAGATGTTCCATTTTATTCATGCTATATCTATTCACATTAAGGGATAAATGTTTTCAAGGGGCGGAGGGGATATTGTAAACCCCTCAATGTAGCTCAAAAAGACCCTATGATGCATTTTTTCAATATCTTAAAATTCGTGCATAATTTCACAAATCCTACTTCATATTCTTGCTCAGAGGGTAAAGTTGCATGGGAAACAATTACCTATAAGGTATATTTTATCCAGGCCAAAAAAAATATTTTTTGGTGAAATTTCGTAAATCAATGGTTGTCCGCGTCAAGACCGCGATGTGGATAGGGCGTGCCTTAGGTCAAAAATTCTCTTTTTCATTCAAGGGAATTTGAGTGAATACCCAATGCCTATATATATATATGGGAATCCCTCATTTTTCAGCCATTTTTCTAACCCAAATCTCTCAAAAATACTGCCAAAACCCTTCCAATTCATCACCAAATCTTCCATCTAATTTCAAGAATCTCAAGAGCACATTTGGAATCTAAAGAGCACAAGTCAAGCCACAAGTCTTCCTCCAATTTTTTTATAGAAACTTCGAGGTTTGAGGTATGTGGATTTGATTGTTGGAACCTTCCTTCCCACAAGTCTAATCATTTCTCTTCTCCTACTACATGAAGTTTATGAATCCTTATGGTTATTTCATGAACTCTTGAATGTGGTATTACTATTATGCAATTTATTATAATTTATACTTGTGCATTAACATGAAGTAAAGTATTATGTGATATTTATGAATTTATGAATTATTTTAGGGTTATTTATGTACTCTTGTTTATGATGATATTATTATGCAACATGCACATGTCCTCTATATAAGTATTACAAGAAATGATGTTTATGCCAAAATATTGTTGGGGTTTGATATTATGATGGATCCTACGATATTCTAGTTAAGTCCTCTATGATGCTATGGAAAGTTATGAAGGAACTTATGTGTTTAGTTGGTTTTCATGATAATCAAAATAAATTATTTTTTCCTGATAAGATAGATTTCATGCTCCCATGTCCATATTTTGAAGGGTGATGTATATTATCGTGATGGGTTAATAAAAAATGATTTAAACTAATTATTTTCCCTATATATCTTGAAATATGATTCTTTCTTAAATTATGAGAGTTTTGCTATACTATTAGTGGGATGATTTGAATGAATTTGAAATTGATTGATCTTACTTTTCTCTTGTCTCTTACTCGTGAAATGCATGATTTTGTAAGTACATGTGCATATGCCCACCATGTGTTTGACTAAATTAGTTGATAAGGATTCTTGATGCTGATGAGAGATCATTGAATAAATTTACATGACAAGCATGTTATGATAATTTATGGGTTCCCAAGCACGTATTAAACTAATGAAAAGGTTCTTATGAATGAATGTTGATGGTAGAGGATCTCTCATCTATTTAATAAATGAATGTATTATCATAGAGGATCTCTCATCTAAGGAATGATTAAGGAGATATCTTATGACTTTCGCTATATGATATAAAGGGGTTGGGGATGGGATAAGTTGTCCTCCCACATGACTTGGAATGATTTTATGATATGATACTATGACCTATGACTATCCTTCTCTTGTGAGAGACTACCTAGCATAGAGTGGACTAGAGGTGATTACCCAAGTCCTAAAACTATGTGCCACCGCAGGTAAAAGGATTAGAGGTGATTACCCAAATCCCTAATAGACAAGTACTCAAAATATGAAAGCTTGAGGCTAGTACCAGGGTCCAGGCTTGAGGCGAGTACCCGAGTCTACGAACTAGAGGCAAGTACCTGATTCACACACGGATTAGTGGATCCACGTAGTCATTAGGAAGTTCACGCTGGCAAAGTGATTTCTCCCTTTCTTCCGATGTAGGAAAACACATCGGGACTCCATGGATTAGCTCACATGGTTTATGTGGGTTATGATCTCTCTCACATATGCTCAACTTCTCCTCATTTTCTCAAGAGGTCCCCTAATGATAAATTTAAATGGATCCTTTATGTTAAGTCCAAAAGTGATTTAAAGTTACTATAATTTTTTGTTTCACAAATTCAATTGGTATTTTTTCTTAAAGGTACATGATGATTTCTACAAGTGTGAAAGGTGTTTTACACTATGATTGTCAATATTTCTTGCATAATAAAATAATTTTTAATGTAAAGTGATGTATTTTTTACCCAAGAATATTAATACTTTAGTTATTTATGATACTTTGTATTTCTCACTATCTTTTATGAACTCCCAAAAGCTTTATGGTATATGTAATTCTTGAACTATGATTTTCCTTATATATGCTCATATCCCCAAGATATTCTCTTATGATGATTTATGATGGCTTTTATTATAATAACCTATGCAATATTCCTCACCCTCTGTTATTTGGAAAAATGACTTGCGTTTCTAAAACTCGATTTATTACTTAATTGATTTAAGCAAATCAAATTCTCAAAATTAAAACAAAGTCTCCACTTAATTTTTAGGAAAAATTAAGAAAACCTTTAAAACATTTTTTTTAAAAGATCTAAAAAGAAAAAAAGAAAAAAAGAAATCTTTCAAAAATTCAAAGAAAAAGTTTGGATTCACATTTCCACTTCGAGAAGGTTTTACGCACTCGAAATGGCCACTAAAACACGGTAATCCAACGATTAGAAAAATTTTTACTGACTTTGAAAATCGGTGTTTAAAATTATAAACTAAATAAATGAAGGAAAGACTTGATATTAAAAGAAAATTTATATTTCCTAAAATTTGATTAAGGCTTTTAAGAACACACCTTCTTTTTCCTTTTTCTTTAACAAAGTGGCAAATATTTCAAATAAAGAGATATTCATATATTTGTTCTTCTCTGTTTTTTCTTTCTTCAATGCTAAAAATAAATAATCTAACGTTTTAAGAATATTTTTAAAAGGACTCAGATTTTAACGGGACTTGAAATTTAAAAGATCAACTAATATTGAAAGGAATTTAATAATTTTACCTCTTTGAAAGTAGTTTAGACTATTTAACAATAGTTAAAGTAAAATGAATTGAGGTGTTAATGCGAGATGATCCGTCGTTTAGGAAATTTAATTAGATTAAAACTAATAATACTAAAATTAATGTTAGTGTTTTACAAATATCACAAAATATAACAAAGTAAGAAAATAAAGCAAAATTGGGCTTTGGCAGGCCCAATTCATCAAAAGTTGTCCTAATTTCTAACATTTTGGACCTGCCTGACCCATAGGTTAAGGCTGTTGCTACTCCTTGGGCTATTGGCCCATTTCCTGCTTGCATACACTGGTTGTATGCTTGTGTATACTCTTTGATTCCAACTTCCTGCAACCTGTATATCCGTTCCAAGGCCTTGTAGATTGTTTCCTTTCTCGGCAAGTAAACAAGGTTGACTCACAGAGGGAGAGTGGGGTTTCATAGCCCAACAAAATGCAAACAAGAGGAGAGGAGCCTGTTTAGGACTACGAAATGATTCACATGCAACAAAACAAGTGAAACAAGTAAATAACAATTCTGAGCATTTAATGAGAAAGCATACTGATATAAAGACATGTAGGTGCACTGTTATCAGTATTTAAAGAAAGAAGAAATCAACAAGCCCTTAAATGAACAAAGACAAGCTATTTGTAAAGGAGCATGAATATGGATTATAGAGCGTGGCTTAAATGAAGACTTAAACGCAAAAATCAAAACAAGGACCAAATTCAAACACATACTTGAACAAGTTCCAAATCTTTTCCATGTTTGACAGATTACATATAGCGAAAGTTTCTGGTATCCATACTTATAAGGACAGATTCATGTCAGTGCCAAGCTTGGCAGATTTAAAATCAGGACTGAGACAACTCGACATTTTTACCACCTAGAGAGAAGACCCAACCAATGTAGCAGTCTGACAAAAAATTGTGCATTGTGTAGGAAAATAACTGGATTTTCCAGATCATCCTACCAAGGATTAATGCGGGAAAGCTATATTAACAATTGGTCCTAGATGTAGCACACAAATCAATTTGCAAGAGTTGTCACTTTCGCTTGAAAGAATCTAAAGAACAGCTTAAACAAATCTGACTTTAGGCCAAAAGAAACACAATCTTTTAGAAACAGGATGTCTTCCTTAATACGACCTAAGAAACCTCTTCTTTGATTTCTAGGAATATGAACATACCAGCAGCAATGAATTAACTAGAAGCTAATAGGTATGTCATGACGTTTAGAGTTTAAATGCTGACTATATTTCGAAACCAAAATGGATGTTAGACAGGAAAAGGACAAGTCATAGAGGGAAGGAAATTCATCGTGAGACCAATAGCTTAAGCAAAGAAACCAGAAAATATTGACATCATATTCGCAAGGATAAAATAGCATGAGAACAGATTTGGGAAAAGAGGACATCACAGACTCAAAAGAAAAAACTCCGAAGCTTTCCTACACGACTTGAACCAAATAACACTAATTTCTAGAAATTTAGTGTAATACCCCAAATTTTCTTAAGCTTAGACCGAGTCATCCTTCATATGATATATGATTTTAATTGACGATTCTTAATCGAGCATAGTCAATTTCTTAGTGTGGGAATAGAATTGGAGCCGATATAAGGTCT
>JAABOM020061177.1:0-11228 GCA_011800125.2 Solanum clarkiae
TATTGATGATCATATTACACACCGTATTGGGGCAGCATGGACAAAATGGAGGCTTGCCTTAGGAGTATTATGTGATAAAAAGATACCACCTAAGCTTAAAGACAAGTTTTACAGATGGTGATTAGACCATCTTTGTTATATGGGGTGGAGTGTTCGCCAATTAAAAACTCACATGTTCAGAAGATGCAGGTTATCGAGATAAGAATATTGAGATAGATGTGTGGACATACCAGGAGTGACAGGATTAGGAATGAGATCATCTGGGAAAAGCTAGAGGTGGCCCATGTAGATGACAAGATGAAGGAAGCGAGACTGCGTTGGTTTAGACATGTGCAAAAAAGGAGTATTGAGGCTCCCGTTAGGAGATGCAAGAGGTTGGATTTAGGGGATATGCGGAGGGATAGAAGTAGACCGAAGAAGCATTGCAGGAGGTGATCAAACAAGATATAGCTAAATTTCATCTCTCCGTGGACATGACCTTAGATAGAAAAAAGTGGAGGTTGCGTATTAGAGTAGAGGGCTAATAGGTTAGTAGGGGTAGATCGTTTAAGGACTTAGTGATATAGTAGGTTAGTAGGAGTAGTGATGTCTTCACAACGTATGTTGTCGATGTTGTCATTTTTAGTCTTACATTTGTTTACTTTTAGCGTATTTACATTGCGTGTATGTCTTGTGCTGTGATTTTCCATCTTGATATGTTAATTTTAGCATATTTTCATTAAATCATGTGTTTTTTCTTTATTAGTTGCTCTTTCTGTTCCTTTTTTTTTTCTTTCCTTTTCCCATATCTATTATATTCTGCTTATGAGTTTTGAGACGAGGATTCCCAGGAAACAGCATTTCTACCTCTATGAGGTAGTGGTAAAGTCTGCGTACATTCTACTCTCCCCAAACTCCACTTGTGGGACTCCACTGGGTATGCTGTTGTTGACAATTGGAGGAACGTGGTGAAAAGACAAATTTGTCTAAAGCAAAAACTTTTAATGAAGCATAAAAAATTCAAATAATATTTCTAAGAGTCTTTACACCTTTAATGTAGTATAGACGTGAATTATTTTATGAAAAAAGGTTTTAAAAAAGCCTTCAAATTTCACAAAATGTATTTTCAAATCCCAGGTGTCATTAAAAAATTGATAATAGTCTTCTATGACAGCACGAAGCATGGTCAGCTACCAAACTCACATCTGAACTTACAGAAATGATTGCATATAAAGATAAATAATTCCAGTCAAGCTGCTTAGTATTTGCCTAGTTACTACGTGGCTCCATATGGGCCATCCAAGTATCGACTCGCTATTAAATGTTCCACCCCAGTCCTTCCTGCTTAAATAGCGTCCTGCCATTTAATCGAAATTCCTGACTCTGCTAGTAAATCTACAGTTCATATTTCTAAAGAATCATTTAATTTTCTGTTTAAGGTTACGTATTTGATTAGGTCGCAGCCAGAATTATATGCACCAGACAGGAAACCAAAACATTAATTACACTAGAAAAACAATCACGCGAGATCAAACTATCAATAACCAACAGCTAATGCAGAAGTGTCCATTTCTTGCCTCACAGTCCACTGTCTAACCTAGTATTCTCGTAAACTATAAACGACTTATAAGAAGATCACTAATTGCCTCTATTAATAAAATGAAAGAGAGAAATGGATATTCTATCAAAGTGTTTTCATCAACGTAGTATATTCCCATTCCAAATCAGGCTAGCTAGCCCTACCTCTTAAAACATATCCTGCTCCCCTCCCAGTCCCAGCATCTGCTGCCTTCTGACAGACTACGAGTGGAATGATAAAAGCGTCCAATTAGTAAATGGGAAGAAAAGCCACCCTTGAATATTCTCCACACAGAAGAAGAAATAAACACCATTGGCAGGTCAGTCTCAACAAACCAATGCCACACTCTCCTAGTCCAAGTTGATACCTTGAGGTAGCATAGCAGTTGTCTCCAGGATTGCCTCACTATCCTTATCAACTGCGAATTTGTTCCAACCTGGTCGTTGAGCAGATAATATTTTAGCCCGATCAAGACCTCCTCCTCGGAAGCCTGTTATTTTTGATGAAACCATGGGCATCACCAGCACTGAAGATGCATGAAGCGAGTCTTCTCCAAAGCCTAGTGATACTGAGCATGCAGCCTGCGTGAAAGTATATTCTTTAGATATGTAAGCATGAAATATCCTTCACGGAATAAGTAAAATACGGACAACCATCAGAACCTTTGCCTTGACAATCATATTAGCAGCTTTCATCAGCATAACTCGTACAAATGATCTGATATCCTTGATTTGGGAGTCTTCCGATGGCATTAACAGCCTGAGATGTGCATATTTACCAATAAAAAAGGCAAGAATCAGGGAAAAACAGGTCATTCTGCTAAGCAGTTTTAACCATTAGGAATTAAAGACAAGATAAAAGCAAGAATTTACAACTCAAATCTCCAATAACCAATGTCTGCATAATAAGAGGTGGAAACGGAATACCTCTCCTCATCTTGCGACAAACTTGAAGTCGCTGAAACTAACAAATCATCCTTCACTTCACCTCCTGCAAATATTACTTTTAAGTCTTTCATGCCCTCGGCACATTATATAATCAAGAACCTGTAATTTAAAATAATAATACCTTTTGATTCATCTGGAGCAAGTAAAGAAATGCCCACAAATACAGAAATCATTCCAAGAATAAACATTGTCGTTCTTAATGCATCAAAGACCTGTGTAAATTCAAAATATTAGGTTTTTAACCTGCGAACTCACTTGAAAATCAAAGTTCAAACAGTTCTCATCCTAGATACAGCAGTCAACTAGACTAACAAAATGGAGACCACAGAGCTTTCTCCCAACTTTATCGTCGAGAATAAAGAGATTGTCAATATAGCAAGAGCACGTTCCTTGTAAATATGGGAAGCTTTGGAATACTAATAGTTCTGTACTTAGAACTGAGTTCTTGTTACAGGAAGAATCTATTATCTTAAAAAAGCAAAAAGCAAGATGTAGCAACCAGACCAAGAGCAATTGTGGAATATAAGTAATAGCTTTGGCCACATGCGAGCTTATATCCTAAAGAAAGTTCTTGAAGAATTGAGAGGTAGAGGAGGTGCACCAATGCAATTGATCTGTGACAATCAAGCTGCATTGTACATTTCTTTAAACCCAATAATTCATGAGAAAACAAAGCATATAGAAGTAAATTGTCGTTCATTAAGCAAAAACTTGAGTCAAGGTGCATTGCGACAAGTTTTATCAACCCCGGTGGTCAGTTAGCAGGCATTGTCAAAGTCACTGTCACTCCAGAGTTGAGTCTGTTTTAGTGGCATGTTGGAGCTAATAATATGTATTTTAGAATAGGAATAGGAATATACAAGGACTTAGAATAGGAATAGTAGGTTCTGTTTCTCAATCTTTCTGACTTGCTTCTACGAAAGCAAGGTCAAAGAGATAGCAAAAATCAGTAATTCACAACAGCCGATAAAAAGAACCCTCACCATCTCATCCTCTAGCTTAAACTTCCCGATCTCTAAAAGAGAAAGAACATCGCATGGGAATGGATGACCAAGCACAACTGAGTAGAAAAGCAACAGAAATAGAATAAATAGTGCAATAGCAATAAATGCAAGAATATTTACTTTCATAATATCCTTGATTTTTTTACTTCGCAATAACTAGAGAATGAAATCCCAATTATACACTTCCTTCAGTCTATGAGTGAAAGGCAAAAGTCAAGATTACTTGCAACCAGGTGTAGCGTGTCGAAGGTCTAAGCATAGAAACTTTCATCAACTGATCAAATCAAGTATCGAGCAAGTATTTACTTAGAATAGATCTGTTTTGATAGATCCGTTTTGGTTTTCCCTAGCCACAATCTGTCTCTTCAACCTTAGAGTAGACCATAAGTGGGACTCTCTGTTGCCTAGGCAGAGAGGAAGGAATGTAAGACGAGACTGATTCAAAAGTCTTGGATAACAACAACAGCAGCAACAACAACATACCCAGTGGAATCCCACAAGTAGGGTCTGGGGAGGGTAGAATGTATGCAGCCCTTACCACTACCTCATAGAGGTAAAGAGGTTGTTTCCTAGGAACCCTCGTCACAAAAACCCATAAGCAGAATAAACTAGATATGGAAAAAGGGAAGGAAGAGAAATGAAACAAAAAGAGCGACTAATAATACGAGACACTTAACATATACAAGACAAATAATGACAACACCAGATAAAAATACGCGACGAATCCTACTACCCTATTATACCCCACGGCCAGACATCAACCTAACCCTACTAACCTATTAGCCTACTACTCTAATTCGCGACCTCCACTCCTTCCTATCTAAGGTCATGTCCTTGGTGAGATCAAGTTTCACCATATCTTGTCTGATCACCTCCCCCCAATACTTATTCAATCTGCATTTACCCCTTCGAGTAACTCCTAAATCCAACCTCTCACACTTCCTAACAGGAACATCGGTACTCCTTCTTTGCACATGTCCAAACCATCGCAGTCTCGCTTCTCTCATCTTGTCAGCCACAGGAGCCATCTCGAGCTTTTCCTGAATGGTCTCATTCCTAATCTTATTACTCCTAGTATGTTCACACATCCATCCAACATCCTCATCTCTGCGACCTGCATCTTCTGAACATGTGAGTTTTGATTGGCCAACACTTCACCCATTCAGCAAAGATGGTCTAACCACCATCTTATAAAACTTACCTTTGAGTTTAGGTGGTATCTTCTTATCACACAATACTCCAGAGGCAAGCCTCTATTCGTCCATGCCCCAATACGGTGTGTGACAACACCGTCGATATCGCCACTACTCTGAATGATGGACCCAAGATATTTAAAGTTTTCTCTCTCGGGAATAAAATTGAGTGGCAAGCCTCACATCAATGTCTGTTTCATCCCTCGCACCACTGAATTTGCACTCCAAGTATTATGTTTTGGTCCTGCTCAGTTTAAACCCTTTGAATTCCAAAGCGTGTCTCCAAACCTCCAGTCTATCATTAAATTTAGGCTGAGTCTCATTAATCAATACTATGTCGTCTGCAAATAGCATACACCATGCAACCTCCTCTTGAATAGACCGTGTCAGCTCATCCATCACCAAGGCGAAGAGAAAAGGGCTCAACACAGATCCTTGATAAAGTCCCAGCTCAACAGGAAAAATACCTTGTCTCCTCTCACCGCTCTTACCCGAGTCTTGGCTCTATCATACATGTCTTTTATCGCCCTAATATACACCATTGGAACACCTTTCACTTCTAGACACCTCCATAGGACATCCCTCGGGACTTTGTCATAGGCCTTCTCGAGATCAATGAACACCATATGCAGGTCTTTCTTTATTTCCCTATATTTCTCCACTAATCTCTGAACAAGATGGATTGCTTCAATAGTCGACCATCCCAGCATGAATCCAAACTGATTCTCTGGAATAGACACTACTTTTCTCACCCTCATCTCCATCACTCTCTCCCGGACCTTCATAGTGTGGCTTAACAACTTGATACCCCTATAATTGTTACAATTTTGAATATCGCCCTTATTTTTGTACAATGAAACCATTGTATTTCTCCATTCATTGAGCATTTTGGCAGTCTTTATGATAGCATTGAACAATCTAGTCAACCACTATATGCCTCCTTGACCATTTTCTTCCAGAAATCTACTAGTATCTCATCGGGTCTGATCGCCCTCCCTTTCTTCATCCTACTATTAACACGTCTAACCTCCTCAACTCTGAACCGCCTGCAATAACCAAAGTCTCGATGACTTTCGAAGTGTGCTAACTCACCCAACTCAATATCTCTATCTCCTTTTTCGTTTAAGAGTTTATGAAAGTAAGCTTACCACCTTTGCTTAATGGAAGACTCATTCACCAACACCTCACCTTCCTCATCCTTGATGCACTTCACTTGGTCCAAGTCGTGCGCTTTCCTTTCTTTCTCTTTAGCGAGCCTATACAGTCTCTTGTCTCTGCCTTTATCACTTAGCTCCACATATAGGCACTCAAAGGCTGGTCTTAGCACTTGTCACCACCATCTTTGCTTCTGTCTTTGCCGACTTATAGATCTCCTTAAGCTTTCACTTTTCATCCTCATCCCTACAATCCAACCATTTCGCATACTCAATCTTCTTAGCTTTCACTTTACCTTGGACTTTGTCATTCCACCACCAATCTTCTTGATGTCCACCAAAGGTCTCTCTCGAAACCCCTAGTGCCTCGGTAGCTACTTTTCTACTACAACTAACAGTAGTGTCCCACATGTTGTTCACATCTTTGCCACTACTCCAGGCCTCTAAACGACTCAGCTTTTCTTCCATCTCTCGTGAAAAGACAAGAGTCAGGCCTCCCCATCTAATCCTCAGTAGGGAATTAACAACCTTCTTTTTCTTTTCTCTCTTAATCTCTAAATCCATCACTAGAAGCCTATGTTGAGTGAAAATATTTTCACTCGGAATAACCTTGTAATTCTTACAAAGGCTTCTATTGCCTTTACGGAGAAGTAATCAATCGAAGTCTTAGCTACCGTACTATGAAAGATAATCAAGTGATTTTCCTTCTTAGGAAACATGAGTTAGCAATAACTAACTCAAAGGCCTTGGCAAAGTCCAAGAGAGATGTCCCACCTCCATTCCTCTCTCCAAAACCAAAGCCTCCATGAACATCTTCAAACCCGCTAGTGGTTGCTCCGATATGCCCATTAAAATCACCCCAATGAAGATTTTTTCAGTCTCTGGTACGCCTCTCACAACCTCATCCAACTCTTCCCAAAACCGCTTTTTGACTTCCTCATCTAGGCCTATTTGAGGCGCATAGACACTAATTAAATTTACTACATGTCTACCAACCACAAGTTTGATAGACATTATCCTGTCATTAAACCTCCTAACCTCCACCACATACTCCCTAAGGTCCTCGTCTACTAGGATACCTACACCATTTCCATCCCTAGAACCACCCGAGTACCATAACTTAAACCTGTCTAGGTTCCGAGCTTTGGTACCTACCCATATGGTCTCCTGAACACACGCTATATTAATATGCCTCCTTTTAAGACACTTCACACGCTATTCAAAAGTCTTAGATGGATTAATTAATTAGTTTTCTCAATGAGGAAAGGGAATGATGTTTGTAACTGTGATAATGAGAGTGTAGTGTCATCTATTTATAGGAGTAGAGTAAGCATTGATTAGATAAAGAAAAGGTGGGGAAGGGGAATGGTTGCATATGGTGACAAATTTGTTAGGGACGAAGAATACTACTCTATCAATAACAAGAAAAAAGTAGCAATCCCATTTCAAATGGTTTGAGCTTAAAAGCTCCAACAATCAAGTAACTAGCACTGGCTATTCCAGCAAGAGCTCTTAGTCTAACAGAAATAGTACCAAGCCTATCCTAAGCAACGGGTCAAGACCCAATTGTCATCTTTGTCTTTGTGTGTGTCTGAGTGGGACCTTTCTTCGTGAATATCCTTCTTTGAGCCCCAAAAAGAACCCCTGGTTTTTATGGAGCAATATTGCAGTAAATCTTCCTTTTCTGCAGCATTGCTTCGATGATCTTAGGAGCACTGGCTGAAATGGCCCAAACGAAAGTAAAAAGGCCGTGTTCTCTGAAACCCGATTAATAAACTGGCCAAATTCCCCTGCAACATACCCTTTCTCATAACAAAATTCCAATTCTAATTTTGAGGTTGAGTACCATCAAAGTGAGTCTCCCACAATTCAAAGTTAGTGTTCAAGCTATTCAAGTTAGGGATCCCCGTTCATTCTTAGATTCCCGTCACCACGGACTTATTGCATTTGAATCATACGATTTTGAGGATTTTGTTTTTCACATTCATCATACAGGACCAGAACGAGGCCTTTCCTCGCTATAGAACTGAGTTATTCATTTCACTAACGCACACCATTCATTGCTTGTTCACTCATTCATTCCGTTCGTTAGAGAATTCTCACTCCTATTTTGTTTAGAAGGTGATCATTTCTATCGGAAAGAAGATCCAATGTGCAATAACTATACTAGCTTTGTGGCTTCTATTTCATGAGTCCTATATACTATGTCACGAACACTATCGATAAAAAGTCATAGAACGATTTTTCCAGAAAACCAAAGCATTTCTGGTCATAAAAACAGAAGACATGAATTGCGCTATTGCTTTTGGTTTTCATATCATGGATCTTGGTTCGTAGAGTGTTTTATCAATTTCTTTCCATTTGTACCTGTTAAAAATTCCAATTCAATTCAATTTAAGGAGAAAATTCTTCTTGCTTTTCTGGAACTCCCCCCAGCTTTTCTTGGTTGATTACCTGATCGCACTAGTCTCATAGCCATCTCTTTAGCTTCCCGCCATTCTTTCTTGTTAACACAGAAAATCTAACTCATTCTAAAATAGAGCTCTTAAAGTCCTGCATCCGTCAATGTAGGAAGGCCAACACTAGTAAAAGAATGAAACCTTAAAGAGCCCACGGTTAACAAGCCAACTGAGGAAGAACAATCTCCCCAGAAATACCGATCCTCCTAGTTCAATCAGAATCAAGAACTACGGAGAGGTTGTATTCAAACGTGAATGGCGCTTGGGCATAATGGAGGCAGGATATGTTTGATGAATGTTTGCTTTACATATGATGGGTACTTGGGAGCTTGTCTTCCTTCAGACAGGTAAATCTATTGTTGGTTACCGTTGGGTTATACGGTCAAACTTGGTCCAGATAGTCAAGTTGATAGGCTTAAGGCTTGCCGTGTTGTCAAAGGGTATACTAAGATATTTAAGCTCGATTAGAGTGATACTTTTGCTCTCGTTGCTAAAATAGCATCAGTCTATCTTTTTCTATCTATGGTGGTTGTTTGTCATTAGCCTCTTCATTAGTTGGACATCAAGAATATTTTTCTGCATGGTGATCTGTAATAGAAGTCCATATGAAGCAACTACCTAAAATTTTGCGTAAGTCACTTTATGGTCAAAAACAGTCTCCTCGACTTGGTTAGAAAAATTCCGCATAGTAATTCAAGAGTTCAGCATGACTCATAGTGAAGCTGATCACTTCGTGTTTTATCGACATTCTGCACCAAATCTGTGTATTTATTTGATTGTTATGCGAATGATATTGTTATCATTGGCAATGCTCAAGATGGTATCACTAATTTGAAGCAACATCTCTTTAAGCATTTCTAGACTAAAGACCTCGGTGGACTAAAGTATTTTCTAGGTATTAAGGTTGTTCAATCTAGATCAAGTATGGTTATTTTTGAATGCAAGTATGTCTTAAATATTCTTGAAGAGACAGGAATGATGGGATGTAGGCCCACTGGCACTCCTATGGATTCGAATGTTAAACTCCTTCACAGTAATCCTGAAAGGTATAGACGACTGGTCGAAAAGTTGAATTATCTCATAGTGACTAGGCCTAACATCACTTTTCTTATGAGTATTGTAAGTTAGTTTACGACCTCCCCCTTGTTATTGGGCTAAAGGACTACTTTTCGAAGATAAAGGCCATTAGCGTATCACTGTATATACAGACACTGATGGGCAAGATCACCCTCTGATACACACTACATCAAGATATTATGTTTCAGTAAGAGGTAATTTGGTGTAATGGAAGAGTAAGAAACAATGTGTTGCTCAATCTAGTGTAGAAGCAGAATATCAAGCAATGTGTGACGACCGGCCACTGAAGTCCGTGACAATGGCTGCAGCAACTTGTGAACTAGTTTGGATCAAACAGTTGCTGAGAGAGCTAAAAGTTAGCGAAATCAGTCAGATGAAACTTGTGTGCGATAATCAAGCAGTCTTTTATATCGCATCAAATCCAAACATTGAGATTGTCACTTTACAACAGCATAACTAGTGAAATCCTACAAGTGAGGTTTGGGGAAAGTAGAATGTACGCAGACCTTACCACTACCTCCTACAAATAGAAAGTTTGTTTTCGGAAGATTCTCAACTCAAATATATCAGTCCCAAAAGTAGAAAAATACTAGATAAAAAATAACAACGAGAATAAAAAACAATTGATAGTATTATAAATACACTAAAAGTAGCAAAAATAAATGGTGGACAATGTAACGACCCTCAAGTCGTTTTGAGAAATAGAGCTTTTTATTCCAAAAAAAGGGGTCTTTTTGGACTACTTAATAATTTCGGCTACTTAGTTGAGGAGTAACTTTAAATAATTAATTTAATTAATGGGTTAAAGTGGATATTGTTTAAAAAAATCGTATTATCCTATATTAATTAAGATAAGTAGTAGGGTTGTGAATTAGTGCACATAACTATTTTAGAAGAAAAACAAAAGAAGAGGGAGGCGAGAGAAGGGTTTGGCAACCCATCGTCGTCGCCCCTGCACTAAGTGCTCAGGTAAGTCTTTTACCTTGTTTTCATCATTAATTATTAGATTAGATGGAAGTGTATATATATATATATTATTATTATTATTAAAAATAATCAAACCTAGCCTAACCCATGCAACATAGTCATAATTAAGTATAAGAAGTTGGTAAATAAACAAAGTGAAATCTCTCTTTGACTAAATTTTCTTACCAATGATATGTTGCCCATTGTGTGTGTGTGCCAGGTGAAAAGGGGATAAACACTAACATAACAAATTAATTTTCCTAGCTATTGTTAGTGAATGTTAACATAACTAATTGTATTATATGGGCAATACAGGAGTAAGTGGTAGTAGCCATTGATGGTTTTAAGTTAACGTGCAGCTTTCGTATGTCATTACTATAATATTGTGTTTTAATGTATAATTTTGTTTAGTTATCACATTACAAATCAAGTTTTGATATATTGAGATAGGTAATTAGATATTAGGTGTATTGTATTATATGAATATCATTATATTTTTAATATTGGAGGAATTAAGACTTAATCCTAGCCTTGAAATTTAGGAAATTAATTATAGAATTGAATGAATTTGTGGGTCTAGGCTAGATATATAGGTATATGGGTGTCTATGGACTCGTGTTCTTATATTATTATATATTTGATAGATTCGAAAGGTCCTGAGGCATTGAGGTAGGAAAAAGCAGTGGTGAACTAGCTTGGCTTTGATTTTTTGGTTTGAGGTAGGTTATAGTTTGTTCTATCTAATAGAGAGACTCTCAATAACGATTGATAGTCATTGAGTAAAGCTGTGATATGGTCTGCAATCCCAAGACCATGAAACCCATAATCTTGAACTTGATCTCTCAAAGTGATTCCTTGAATAAAGAAGGC